>WNWK01000704.1:290000-340000 GCA_009830355.1 Cherax destructor
CTCATAATCCCCATGAACTATATATCGCTCAAAGACCTCCGGAAAGAGGCAACGGAAAAGAAGAATGAGATTAACCTTATATACGAAGATCGATCTTGTCGCTGCTACTCCACAATGACGCACCTTTACCAAGTTACACGAACGGTAACCTAGTCAAGGCTACTTCACACTGGCGACCCTTTCCCTGGATACACGAATAGATTTCGATCGCCTATCTATGAGAAGGTCTTCTGGCTCATAGAAAGATCGTTACCCTACTATATAAAATATTTGCATTTATCCTTCCTAGAAATCATCTCAAATAGTTGAAGATTGCTTTGACACTCAGCTGACAAGAAACCTTTCCCACCTCACGCTCAGTTAATCAGGAATCACATCTACATTAAATCCCCTGAAATCCTTCTACACAATATGTAATCCTTCAAGATTTTTCTTTCTCCTCGCATAAATCTACACTTGGTCACCCTTTCAGCTCAACACAAAATTCCCTGCCATCAGCCACTCCATCCACACACTCACTACTCCAGATGCCGGGTACCTCCACTACTTCACATGCTGGATACGTATGCCAGCTACCTCCACCTGTGCCATCAACACCACTCCACCAGCTGGGTACCTCCACAACAAACAGAATCATGAATCACTACCTGTGGAAGTATATATTATTACCAATGAAGACTGGGGTGGACCTGACTGGTTTAACCCTTGATGAATTAGATTGTGTTTTGATTGGTTGAGCTAGTCGTGGTTGCCATGGACTGGTTTTAACTTAATAGACTGAACTGATCGTATTTTTTTTAGGCTCAACTAATTTAAAGTCTCTTGGATGGGCTTTGAAAGTCTAGGA
This sequence comes from Cherax destructor, assembly GCA_009830355.1. Classification (NCBI taxonomy): domain Eukaryota; kingdom Metazoa; phylum Arthropoda; class Malacostraca; order Decapoda; family Parastacidae; genus Cherax; species Cherax destructor. The sequence goes on from WNWK01000704.1 coordinate 290,848, forward strand.
CTGACTTAACGTCGTGTGGTACGTCTGAAATTGGAAGATAAAATATTAGTCCGTTTATTTTATCGGGCTTGAGTCAGCTTGGTCGTGTGTCTTATCCGTTTTATATGGGCTGCGCAGGGCGTTTATTTTGTTTTAAGTGAACTGGGTCAGATGTTTTACTAGTTTTAAATAGGATAGTCTGGGCATTTTATTCGTTTCATAAGAGATGGGCCGAGCGTTTTATTCGTTTTAAGTAGGCTGAGCCGGGCATTTTATTCATCTTAAATATGCTGGGCCGGGCGTTTTATTCGTTTTAAGTGAGCAGAGCTTAGCTGGAGAAGCACTTAGGACTCTGGTCTGATCACCCAGTCACAATTATGCATCATTACTGAAGAAGTAGGCAGGTGAAGAGTGGGCAGACGAACTGCCAGGTGGATCCTCAGGCTCCAGCAATTATCGACACTGATAGCAGGTTATATTTAATCGCGATTCCTCTCTCAACTGTCTTTTTTTTTCTTTTCCATCTCTGGAAATTTACAAAAATTAATAAAAGGAGATGGTAATATATATATACGAAGGATGGGTAATATCTGTCATAAAGCCGGGTGTTTATAGTGGGGTTTAGGATGGTAATTGTCAGCAAGGGAAGCAGAGTGGATCTTCACTCTCATATTAGAAGTTTGCATCCCTGTTATAAACTTCTCAATTCTCGACCGGAGCTTAGAGGGAAAAAAAATGAGGCTCATTATAAGCGAGATTAGATCAGTGCAGACCTCACAGAGTCAACCTCCTTTCCCCACCCATTCTCATAACCCCATTCCCTTTATTACTCTATCCCCACCCATCCTCATAACCTCCTTCCCCTTTACTACTCTCCTATCCCCATCCATCCTCATAACCCCCCTCTAACCATCTACCTCACTGCCCATTTCCTAAGTGTTCACATACTCCCTACTTCCCATATCCTCTCCTGCCTTCCTTCTCCCTACCCACAACCCCTACCTTCCTCTTTCTTACCCTTCAAGGTTGTGACTTCTTTCTGTCAGCCAGCCTGTCCTGCCTCCCATCCCCTCTATTCACATTTACCCATTCCAGGAGCAACCAGCCTATCTTCCTTTACATATCTCTTCCATACCCATTACAAATCAACTCCATACTCACTACATATCACCCTGGAACAAGTGTAGAAACCTTCAAGAAGAAACTGGACAAGTATCTTCACCAGGGGCCAGATCAACCAGGCTGTGATGGATATGTGGAGCAGTGGGCCTCCAGCAGCAACAGTCTGGTTGCCCAGTCAAGCACCAGACGAGCCTGTCCCATGGCCGGGCTCCAAGAGTAGTGAAACTCTCGAAACTCTTCAAAGGTATCCCACTTGCAGGCTTACTCATCTGCTGCCTTTCCACCAGTCTTTACCTCTCCATCAACTTCCTCCTTCCCATGCCCATTCCTCCCTCCTTCTCTCTCTGTTCATCTCTGTTTATGTAGATAAATGGTTCAGAGAACCAACAAGTTGATAAATTAGACACATGTGCAACACCTGTGTATCTTTATTATTTAAACGTTTCTTTATGTTGGACTGATGATGTGTGTGGCGAGACGTTTCAGCAATAAATATACCCAGGTGTTCCACATGTGTCTAATTTATCAATCTCTGTTTATACACATCGTTCTCTGGCTGTTTCTCTCTCTCTCTCTCTCTCTCTCTCTCTCTCTCTCTCTCTCTCTCTCTCTCTCTCTCTCTCTCTCTCTCTCTCCCTCTCTCTCTCTCCTAATCCCTCTGTTTTTCTTATCTTTTGTTTTTTCATCCGTTAGTCTTCATATGTTTCTCTTTCTGTTTCTCTCGTTATCTTCATTTTTTCCACAAATCAACAAAAAAACCTTCTTCCCTTTCTTACATTCTCCTCTTTACGTATTTTCTCCTCACTCTCACTCATTCTAGGTACTTAAAAACCCTCCTTTAAAAAATTACTCTCAAGGGAAGTGGCCTTAATGCCACTGAAGAGCTATTGATCCGAGGAACCGGAATTATTCTTTGCTTTCTTGGATCAAACCTGATTTCCTTCCATTCTCCACTGTATGAGCCCTCGAGGTTACATAAATATAATTACAAAAACAACATCAACAACAATCATAATAATTCTCCATGGGGGAAGTGGAAAAGAATTCTTCCTCCGTAAGCCATGCATGTCGTAAGAGGCGACTAAAATGCCGGGAGCAAGGGGGTAGTAACCCCTTCTTCTGTATACATTACTAAATTTAAAAAGAAAAACTTTTGTTTTTCTTTTTAGGTCACCGTGGCTTGGTAGGATATGGTTGGTGTTGAATAATAATAATAATAATAATAATAATAATAATAATAATAATAATAATAATAATAATAATAATCTTCAACAAAAGCTATGAAAACGTAGAGTATAATGTTTTTGAATAGTGTCAACCTTCTAATATTGATTTGTCTTGTTTACTGGAAGGTTTGGACTGAATTTGGATTGTGTAGAGACCATTAAGCTAATTTTACAATACAAATTGGGATACAGGTTTCAGTGCTATTAAGGCTGGAATCTGGATGATTTAAAGTTAACCACGAGATGATGAACTGTGGACGTTGGTCGACATGCATTGAAAATATATGAATATGCACACACACGTTACAAATCTTTTCGTTTAATACACTAATTAGCATCAGTTCTGCTGCTCTACCTCTGGCGATGAGGAATTCAACTAACCATGGCGATTGAGGAATTTATGTTTTGCCAGTGATTTTCATAGGGGAGACATTCCCAGGTCATAATGTTATGGGAATGACCAGACATCTGTGACTCAGAAGTCCGCTTGTAACCACTAAATACCCATTCCATCATCTCATGCCCAGCAGAGGCGGGCACCCCTCAGGATAGAGCACTGGGTCCCCTCTTAATGTTCTAATATATTCTTCAGAAGCTAATTTTTCCTTGTTCCGCTTGCCTTGCATATGCAGATGACTCCACTACCTCCCGGCCGTACATGTGAAGAAACTCATCAAGAAAGCAAATGGTTAAGACTTTACGTGTGCGAAAATTAAGTTTCACAATGATGAAGACGATACACATGAAGCTTTTTTTTTTCATACCTGACAATGCTCTCTCTCTCTCTCTCTCTCTCTCTCTCTCTCTCTCTCTCTCTCTCTCTCTCTCTCTCTCTCTCTCCGTCACAGGTGTTCCGTCTTCATTGTGGCAAGTTATCAAGGCATCAGAAGTGCTTCATCTCTCGGGTGTTGCCCATCAGGAGACGAGGTTTGAGAGGCACATCAAGTGGAGTTCGCTGAGATCGGTGCCTTCTCTCCCTTTCACTGTAAAGGCAACCCTGTAGGCATTTGCAGGGTAAGAGAAGAACTGGAGAGTGAGAGATTGTCGAAAGGCAATAGCACCTCAGAATTTTTTTTTATATAATCCTCTGTCTTTTTTAGGAGGGGGTGGGGGGCTCTGTATTAGCTCGCTCTCTTTTCTTCCTTGTCTTTTCTTCCCCAAAACATACATACACACACGCTCTCGCCCTCTCTCTCTCTCTCTCGCTCTCTCTCTCTCTCTCTGTTTCTCTCCATGACGGACGAAGGTTGCCCGCAGCGGTGGTGGTGGTTGAGATCCCTGACAGCTCTCGTCAGGTAAGGTGACACGCTGAAGACGCTAGCTCCCAGGGTCTCAACTCCTCGCCCTCTACCCTTAATGTTTCGTCTGAAACAAATCTCGCAACGAGAAACTCACCAGCGTATCCAAGAGCTCCGTCCTGCTACTTTATTAACTTATTTATGCACTCCAGTATATACAGAGCGGCTGAATCTCCATGATCCGAACACACGAAGTTCCATCAGTTTTGTAGATTTAACATCCGAACACAAACCTCTGTAGATTAAAACAAAACCAATGTCCTATCCTGATAGATCAGAAACACCTCGAACGGAGCCGAGTCGAACGTTCAGATTACCCACATATCGAAGGTGTAATGAATGAGTGGGGGTTATCAAAGCCGTGATTACACACATGAAGAGACGAGTGCAAGAGGGCGTCATCGATTTAGCTCCCGTGAATTTACTTGAGGTTATTATTATAATGTGATGGGCACTGAGTGAAGCCTTGTTGATTCATCCGCTCAAGTGTGGTCGAATGGTCGTCATGCTGGAAACACACACACACACACACACACACACACACACACACACAGGAGAACTAGGGGGGACTAGGGAGGATATGATAACGCCGTGAAAAATACTGAGTGCGGAGAAGAATTGACAAAGTAGGCAAGGACAGAATGATTCAAAGATGGGAAATAAGAACAAGAGGGCACACCTGGAAGCTGAAAACCTAGATGAGCCAGATGGATGTTAGGAAGTATTCCTTCAGCCTTAGAGTTAAGAAGTGGCACAAACTGGAGAGTGAAGTAGTAGAGGCGAGATCCATGCATAGCTTCAAGAAAAGGAGCAAAAAGGCTCTTGTAGCTGAGAAAAAGAGTGGACTTAGTAGTGACCAGCGAAGAGTTGGGGCCAGGAGCTGTGAATCGACCCCTGCAACCACTTACAGGTGAGTACACACACACACTTGCCTCACTTGGAAACAAATGTCATCCATCAGAGTCTAGAGAAAGGACGTCTCTACGTGTTTAAAATGAAGGGAGAAGAATGATATACATTGGCGACGTTCCATAAAATGTAAAGGAAAATTTTCAGTAGATGATTACTTGGGGAAAAAAAATGTATTTTACGATAAACGATTGAAAAGCGTTAGTATCCCTTTTAGAATTCAAGGTTTCTTTATTTAATTATCAATATTAGAGCTGTTATCATTGCTAATTTCAAAGCTTTTCCAACAGTAATATATTAATTGTACGGCATCGTATATTGCCAGGAAATATAAATATTCAATACAGCTGAATTCACCTGTTGACTTGTATTCTGCAACGTCTAACTGATGTGAGAACTTACTCCAAATATTACTCAGTTTAGGGCTGAAGAAGCTGAGTCTCTCAAGAGAGCTTTCTAAAGCCATTGTAAAAGTCTCCTTAAGCGAGACGTTGTCTTAATAAATTGCTGCCCTGTTCTAAATGCATTCGTATTACCCATGACTGTCGTCACTCTGCCTTCCAACCGAGGGATAAATGGTTGTTCGTACATAAATATTTGTATTTAAGCACCCACTTCTTCGAAGGGCAGTCTGCTCAAGTCTGCCCTAAATACATGGATTGTAAAACACTCACCGAACTTAGGTTCGAACCCCCGGCAAACCTGTTCTAAAACTAGCTGGCTAGTGGGCACTGGCCTGCTAGTTTATAGTTGTTTACAACTGTATCATTAAGATTCCGCGAGTCACCAGCAGAATTTACGTTACTTCAATAGGTGTTGAGAATGAATTGATTTTTTTTATATATATGTATTGCACCGCATTGTAATCAAAGTTTTGGTGAAAAAAAATCTCCGGAATTAGGCCTTCCAGTGTCAGATCTAAAACATTCATTGACAACGAATTTTTATATTAGCAAAAAGATGCTAAACGACTAAAATTTAATAACAAACGTATCAGAAGACCAAGTTTTTGTCCTCCATGACTCAAGCGTATGTGTCAGATACATGTGCAGAGTTACGTAACTTTATTAAGGAAACGTTTCACCCATCAGGGGCTTTATCAATGGAATGATAGTCTCTGGAGGGCGAAATGTTTACTGAATAGTTACCTAGCGTTGCACAAGTGTAACCTTCAAGTGTAACCTCTACTATGTACGGGTTGTGTATTGGTGGGTATTAAATACCTTGTTTGTGTCACGACACAAACAAAATAATCAAGAACGTCCAACAGTCCACCCACAAGAACGCCCAGCAACACACCCAGCCACCTTCCCTCAATTCGCGAACGATCCTCGGTCCACCCATGTCTCTACATCAGCCCATCCCACCCACCTGAACCCACCCACCCGCCCACAGCATCCAAGAATTTACGACCTCCTTAATGAACATCTTTGTACATCACACTTAGCGTGATGTAGTGGAGCGCGTCACGCCTTCAGTAAATCTTGTGGTCCCAGAATCTAATGACAGATTGAGTGCAGATTTATACGCCCATTAACAACGTGTTATCCCGTACCCCGATCGATCTCGAGGTCCTATTTGCGATCCTTAATCAGCTGTTTGGAGGTGGTCCACTTGTCGATCAACAGAGATCAAACACGGTGCTCATAGTTATTTTTTTATGGAGTAAAATTAGGTACACCCGAGTGTGTGTGTGGCTACCATTTTTGCATGAGCAACCTGACCCTCCCTAACTCAACGGCTTCTCTATAATAATAATAATAATAATAATAATAATAATAATAATAATTTTACAAGTACATGATACAACTTATACAGACCTAGCTGACACCAGTGACAGTACTATATAGAAAGCCCCTGGCTATGTAGAGCATTTCGGGCAAATTAGGTTAATTTTATGCCCGGGATGCGACCCACACCAGTCGGCTAACACCCAGGTACCTCTTTACTGCTGGGTGAACAGGGATAGCAGGTGTCTTAATGGAACACGCCCATATGTTTCTACCCGTACCGGGGATCGAACCACGAACCTCAATGTGTGAGCTGAATGCTCTACCAGCCGATCTACGGGACATCTTTATAACGCCCAGATGTAAACAACTATAATAATTCTATAATTTTTATTCTAAGTAAGTCTGGGTTGGTTCTGTTAGTCTAAACTAACGTATAATATTACCGACAGTAACGAATAAAGACCTGCGGATTAAGTCTGGCTAACCGAGATTTTAATCCCTAAGAGAATTTGCATCCTACTAGAATTTGTGTTGATAAATCCACTTGATGGCGAAACGTCTACATTAAAGATACCCAGATGTTGCACATGTGTCTAATTCTCTTCTCAGTCTGGAACATAGACTGGTAGGAGACTAACACACAAGAAACAGAAAGCTTGCTATCTTTCCATGTTAGGAGTAAAAAGTGAAAGGGTAGGGAAAGAGAGGTGATGGGGGAAGGGAAGAAGTGGGGAAGAAGGAGCGGGAAGGGAGGAGAAGGGGAGGGGAAGAAGAGAGATAAGGGGAGGAAACGAATATGGGGGATGTAGTAGCTAGTAAAAAAAAACACAAATGTTTACGTGGACACTTCAAAAGACATTTCTGTCCTGGCTGGACTGTTATTAAGTCACAAATGAGCCAGAAAGTGAGGAGAAAATAAGACCACATGTCAAGTGAAGTAGTTTGGTGTTCTTCACTTGTGCAAGAGGATGGCTGGCATCTCTTCGTGTTCTGATCAGGACTTGATGGATGCTGTACTGATCGTAACTCTCGGCGTCGTTCAAGGTCACAGCTCAAGAGGTGGGTATTACGCTTAATTACTTACTCTGAGGAGGGGTTATTAAAGCGGTAATTAGCCTATTTTGGTGACTACTTTATTAAAGAAATTATAAGGAAGGAAGCACGATATTTGATGTGCTGGGTGTGTGTATGTGTGTGTATATATATATATATATATATATATATATATATATATATATATATATATATATATATATTATATATATATATATATATATATATATATATATATATATATATATATATATGTCCTTTCTAAAATTTTCTCTTATACGTTTAAAGATATACTTTTTTCATTTATGTCAATGTAAAAATTAATAATTTTGTCCCAAAAGAACCTTAGAAAACTTACCTAACCTTATTATAACAAGCACAATTTAATTAAGCCTAATCCAACTAAATATATTTTAGACAAGTTTTCAATAATTTAATAATTAACAAGGTCTGGGTTCCATTCTGGTGATGCGTACTACACTATCAGCCTGACGTATGCCTTATACAATGTCGTGAATGTCTCTTTGCTTAGGTTTCTAAAAGCTAGTCTTAGATTTCCTCAGATCGAGCCGCGGGGGCGTTGACCCTTGAAACCCTTTCCAGGTATACTCCAGGTATGCGCATTTGTTTCAGCAGCTATTCCGGTATAATACTCACCCCGAGGTCCTTCTCCTTACATGAGGTTCGTAGTTTTTGCCCGCCCCCCCCGATCTTATACTCCGTCTGTGGTCTTTGCCCACACCCAGTATTCATGACACTGCAATTACTGGGGTCGAATTCTAGCAGCCACCTGTCACTAGTAACATATGGGTAAGGAGTACCAGAGATCGACCCAGCCACATAAACTTCAGGGCTTTACCCATTGCCCGTTTTCCATCTATTTAAGGTAATCCAAAAAAAAAAAAAAAAAAACATTTTCACCATCACTCATGCCCACCTGTCATCCAGAAGTGCACGAACATCTGTGTATCCAACATGTAAACAATAAACATGACATCCTATCAGAGGACACCAGACACCAAGAGCAATACGAGTTCAATAAACAGCAATCCAATATCTCCCTGCACCTGACTCCCGGCCTCTGCTTGATAATGTACACAAAAGTCAACGTGGGGAAAAGATTGAACTATTGTATGAAGTGTGTTGAGGTACACCGGAATGGCATAGAGGGAGGAAAAGAAGAAGAAAGGGAATGAGAGAGAAGAGGAAAGGTAGGGAGAAAGGGAAGGGGAGAAGGGTGAGGATGCGAAGAGAGGTTTATCAGGTTTGCAGCAGCGTCTCCGACGGTGTGTTAGCGACAGGGCGAACTGGTAGGTTATCGTCACCTGTCACTCTGTCCTTGTAAGAGAGAGATAGAGTGAGGGAGAGAGAAGCAACGAGACGAGTTAGCGGGGAAGTGTGTAAGAGAGTGAGGAGGCTGGGATTCTAGTTCAAGCTTCAAGCATATAATGTACTGAACGGTGGTAATGAGCTCGAAAGGCTTTGTTTATTATCGTGGGTAATGGTGTTAGCTGTAAATGTGTGTGTGTGTGTGTGTGTGTGTGTGTGTGTGTGTGTGTGTGTGTGGAGGAGGGGTAGGGAAGAGGTACCAGGACGGAGAGAAGCAATAAAGCGGGTCCTTGAAGGATCAGAAACTAGAGCTGATGACACTAAATGCCAATGATACGAAACTAATAGGGAAAACAGACTGCAAGGGTAGTTAAACCATTAGTAATAATGATAGAATTACCGACAAAGTGTTAGGTAAATGGACACAGATGCAATTAATGTGACATTTTATTATGGCAACGTTTCGCTCTCCAGGAGTTGCATAGTCTTGACAAAGCTTCTGAAGAGCGAAATGTTGTCACAATGAAATGTCACATTAGTTGCACCTGTGTCCATTTAGCTAGTTAAAGAATTTTCTGCCGGAGTTCCGCTCAGAGAAGCAACTTGGGGATTGGGAAAGAAAACTCAGAGAGAGATAACATAGTTTTGGAAGCTAGAAATAAAAAAAAGAACAAAGAAAATTGTAAGAAAGAAAACCTTACACGGAACACAGCGCTTGAGGTACATACAATATCGGTAACCTTTGTGGACCTTAGTACACTATTTAGAAACCTTAATAATATTATGGCTTTGTATCGACCAGCGAAGAGTTGGGGCTAAGATGTAAACAGTAAGTAGACAGTAGGCCTACTGCTACCTCTCATAGTCCCCCCTCCCCCTTGGAGCGAGTTTGTTGTGGGCCTAGTTCCCCTGAATGCCTACCAAAGGGCACAGCACCAGCAGGGCGCGAAATATTAACCCAACTGGGTATACAAAGAGCTGTGAATCGACCCCTGCAACTACAAATAGGTGAGTACACACACGCAATGCCTGCCTGGCAAATCTATGAGTGACCGTCAGGAATTTCGAAGAGTCTTGCCGGGCACTTTATACAACATATGTCTGGCCCATCTTGGAGTACGCAGCACCTGTATGGAACCCACACCTGGGGAAGCATATTAAGAAATTGGAGAAAGTGCAGAAGTACGCAACAAGGCGTGTTTCTGAGTTACGGGCATAAGGTACGAGGAAAAGTTAATGGAATTAAATATAAATAAACTGTAGGTTAGAAGACGCGGATGAGCCACAGGAATGTCAGGAAGTATTTCTTCTGTCTCAGGGTGGTCAGGAAAGTGGAATGATCCCAATCAAGAAGTAGTGAAGGTAGGTTTTATACATAGCTTTAAGAGGAGGTACGATAAAACTAACGAGGCTAGGAGGGAGAGAATCTTGCAAGTGGTAAGTTGAGAGGCAAGGCCAGGAGCTAAGACTCGACGTTTGCAGCAACATATGGATGAGTACATATACGTGAGCTCATACAGACAGACGGACGGACAGACAGACACATAGACAGACACACACAGACACACACACACACACACACACACACACACACACACACACACACGCTCACCCACTGGAGCGCCTGCCTCGTGAACATAACTCGCACACACACATGAGGACAATTACTCCCCCACGACGGAATATAAGAGGCTGGGAGAGGCCAGGGCGGTGCTGAACCTCCTCGTCCGCCCTCAAGATGCCCAGCCAAGATAAACTGCTGCACTCATCACACTCGGTGGATAAAGTAATATATGTCTCAATTTAGTCATCTGGGATGTAAATACAGAGTTCCCCTCTAAGAGACTGCTGATTTATGATATAATTAGTCCCTAACTATGCCTAACTAGGAAGATAATGGAGAAGTGCTCGTTAGCGGACGTGGAAAGAAGAGAGGAGACTTCGATCCTTCGTCCCCTTGAACTCGCACTGATGAAGTGCCAACCACACTCAGGGAAAACAATGTGAAAACCTCAATGAGAAAGTAGGAACAATCCAGCCGCAACAGGAGGCCTGGGTTGTCCCGGGTCACACAGCTCTGAGTTTTAAGTAATAATGTCGAGGTTCACAGCGATGACGACCCCTGGAACCAGATATTCAAAATTAAGAATTCAAAAATATCAAAATTTTATTTCTACATTACACAAATAACCCGCATATAGAAGAGAGGAGCTTACGACGACGTTTCGGTCCGACTTGGACCATTTACAAAGTCACACTAATAAAAAGAAAGAGGGAGTATATATAGAGGCCCGTCCCTGTCTGCTGGTCTCTATATATACTCCCTCCTCCTCTTCTTTTTGTTAGTGTGACTTTGTAAATGGTCCAAGTCGGACCAAGTCGGGTTATTTGTGTATTGTTCCAGTCACGGTATTGTGCCTTTTTTTTTTATTTATTTCTACATGATTGTTTATACAGAAATGAGTGACACTTGATAATGCACGTAGAAAGCCCATGGTTATGCAGAGCATATCGGGATAATAAATTACCCACGCCATAAGATGAAGCTGGAAAATAAGTAAAAGGAGATTGCTTCATTTGAATAATTAAATCCGGAGGGTAAGCGCATAAAATAAGCAAAGAAAGTCAGAGTATTTCCCCTGAGGTCCTTTGGCGTACTCGCCACTACACTACATAGAAAATTATCACCACTACACACATTACAAAACTATCACTATTACACGCCATACACAGCCATCACCGCTAGACGCTTTACAAAACTATAACATTTACACACTATTAACATGTATCATCACTTCACATCACTTCGTATTTCCCCTTAGGTTCTTTGGCCCTCTTTCCCAAGATGCAACCCACATCAGTTGACTAATACCCAGGTACTTATTGACTGCCCAGAGAACAGGTGTAGGCAAAACACCTATTGAAACTCGACTAAAGCACTTTTATACTCTACTAGCATTAACTTTATAGTAACACCTAAAATCTCTTAAGAATCCCTGTGAACGATGGCTATTAAGTGTCTTAAAAAAAGTGGGCCAACACCCTACCGCAGCGAGTCTAAAGGGTCGCTCAGGCCGACGTTAAATACCCGGCTGTATTAGACTTTACTCCTGCAGCTCATAGAGGTTAATGGCGATGTACGCGGCAGTTAAGCCTTGAGCCCGTACTTCGTCGTCCAATCAGAGCTCTTGTTTAGCTAGGTGGCCAGCTGCAGACAATTACAGGAATCATAAGTCCCAAAACCCACGGCGACTGTTTTAACCTGCAATCATGATGGGGCTGACCCAGGACGGTTGACCACACACTGGCTACTCTCCCTCCCTTCTCTCATTCCCTCCCGCCCTCCCTAATTCTCCACCTCCTTACTCTATTTTCTCCAAAAACTTCCCTTCCCTAGCTCTCTGTGCTCATCTATTTCTCTCCTCTCTCTCTCTCTCTCTCTCTCTCTCTCTCTCTCTCTCTCTCTCTCTCTCTCTCTCTCTCTCTCCACGATATTTGCAGCTTCTTATTACACCCTTCATTATGAGTATTTTCATTACAGTGAAGGGCTCTTGATTCTGTTAGCTTTATTGCGAACATTTATGCACTGTTGTCTTGGTTTCAGATTATTGCTCACCAGAACTCCTAAATCCTTTTCGCAATCACAAGTATTAAGATTTACATTATTCAGTTTATATGTGGAATGGTTATTGTCCTGCCCAACATTTAGAACTTTCCATTTGTCTACATTAAACTGCATCTGCCACTTCTCCGACCACTGCATCAGTCTATCACACTGATGATAGGTAGGTAGGTATCTCTGGAATCACACTAATGATAGTAAGGTAGGTATCTCTGGAATCACACTAATGATAGTAAGGTAGGTATCTCTGGAATCACACTGATGACAGTGAGTTAGGTATCTCTGGAATCACACTGATGAGAGTGAGGTAGGTATCTCTGGAATCATACTGATGACAGTGAGGTAGGTATCTCTGGAATCAGGGGAGAACTGGGCTTCGTTTCAGGTTGATGAGGGTGAGTTAATTCTTACTTTCTGTTATTTAACTATACATCATTCTGATCGTCTTCATCTTGTTATTAGAAAAGTATTTCTACGAAATTCAGTCTATATCTTTACATCGCACTAAAAAAAAATTGAGAGCATCCACACACACACACACATGAGATTCAACATGAGATTCAAAGAAGTGTTCACAGAGGAGATAGAAGGGCCTCCAGAAAGGCGGAGAGGTGGGGTACACCATCAGGTGCTGGACACAATACACACAACTGAGGAGGAAGTGAAGAGGCTGCTGAGTGAGCTAGATACCTCAAAGGTGATGGGGCTGGATAACATTTCTCCATGGGTCCTGAGAGAGGGAGCAGAGGAGCTATGTGTACCACTAACAACAATCTTCAACACATCTATCGAAACAGGTCAACTACTTAAGGTATGGAAGACAGCAAATGTAGTCCAACTTTTTAAAAAAGGAGACAGGCAAGTAGCACTAAACTACAGACCAGTGTCACTGACATGTATAGTATGCAAGGTCATGGAGAAGATTATCAGAAGAGTGGTGGAGCACCTAGAAAGGAATGAGCTTATCAACAACAGCTAACACGGTTTCAGGGACGGGAAATCCTGTGTCACAAACCTACTGGAGTTCTACAACAGGGTGACAGCAGTAAGACAAGAGAGAGAGGGGTGGGTAGATTGCATATTCTTGGACTGTAAGAAGGCGTTTGACACAGTTCCACACAAGAGATTAATGCAGAAGCTGGAGGACCAGACAGGGATAACAGGGAAAGCACTACAATGAATCAGGGAATACCTGTCAGGAAGACAGCAGCGAGCCATGGTACGTGGCGAGGTGTCAGAGTGGGCGCCGGTGACGAGTGGGCTTCCACAGGGGTCAGTTCTAGGACCTGTGCTGTTTCTGGTATTTGTGAACGACATGACGGAGAGAATAGACTCCGAAGTGTCCCTGTTTACAGATGATGTGATGTTGATGAGAAGAATTCAATCGGACGAGGACCAGGCAGAACTACAAAGGGATCTGGACAGGCTGCAAGCCTGGTCCAGCAATTGGCTCCTGGAGTTCAACCCCACCAAGTGCAAAGCCATGAAGATTGGGGAAGGGCAAAGAAAACCGCAGACGGAGTACAGTCTATGGGCCAAGAGACTACAAAGCTCAATCAAGGAAAAAGATCTCGGGGTGAGTATAACACCAGGCACATCTCCTGAAGCGCACATCAACCAAATAACTGCTGCAGCATACGGGCGCCTAGCAAACCTAAGAACAGCATTCCGACATCTTAATAAAGAATCGTTCAGGACCCTGTACACTGTGTACGTTAGACCCATATTGGAGTATGCAGCACCAGTTTGGAACCCACACCTAGCCAAGCACGTAAAGAGGCTAGAGAAAGTGCAAAGGTTTGCAACAAGACTAGTCCCGGAGCTAAGGGGTATGTCCTACGAGGAGAGGTTAAGAGAAATCGACTTGACGACACTGGAGGACAGGAGAGATAGGGGGACATGATAACGACATACAAAATACTGAGAAGAATTGACAAGGTGGACAGAGACAGAATGATCCAGAGATGGGACACAACAACAAGGGGAGACAGTTGGAAGTTGAAGACTCAGATGAATCACAGGGATGTTTGGAAGTATTTCTTCAGTCACAGAGTGGTCGGGAAGTGGAATAGTTTGGGAAGCGATGTAGTAGAGGCAGGTTCCATTCATAGCTTTAAGAAAAGGTATGATAAAGCTCATGGCGCAGGGAGAGTGACACAGTGGCGGCCAGTGAAGAGGCGGGGCCAGGAGCTGAGTCTCGACCCCTGTAACCACAATTAAGTGAGTACAATTAGGTGAGTACACACACACACATACACACACACACGAAGAGGCGGGGCCAGAAGCTGTGATTCGACCCCTGCAACCACAAACAGGCGAGTACAAATACGTGAGTACACGCACACACACACACACAGCTTCATCCTTGCAGTTATTTACCAGCTTTAGCTTACCACAGCGAGGGTAAACCCCTTCACAAATATTATTCCAGCGGGCGCTATACAATATACACACAGAAATTCGCCTAATACGCGTGACTAACATACTTAGAGTCATGACAAAGCTAAGACCTCACTTCTGTGACACACACCTTTAAAAACATCTGACTCTTGGGCATCAGAGGGGCATAGAGAGCTACGGACATTCTGTCAGCAGTTAGGACCAAAAAAATGAGATGGGAAGATATGGTTTTCGACCTTGCAGGAATCTCATCTGTCCAAGAGCACCGTATGATTGTTTATTTACATTCGTTGAGTGATGGGTTCTCTCGTAAGAGACCACAACGTAAGGTGAGAGATGTCACTCATCATTCGAGACCTCTCGGTTAAATGAAACATGTCAGCACCAAAGACACGTACGTGAGATGGGAGATATCAGCATCCAAGACAATCAACGTGAAATGAGAGATGTCAGCATCTAAGTCCCGTACGTGAGAGGAAAGACGTCAGTCAGCGTCCGAGACGTCAACGTGAGATGAGAGATGTTAGCCAGCATCTAAAACTTTTGACAAAGCTCATAAATGGATCTAATCTTCTTTTGGAAAGAGAGAGAGAGAGAGAGAGAGAGAGAGAAAAAAAGAGAAGAGAGAGAGAGAGAGAGAGAGAGAGAGAGAGAGAGAGAGAGAGAGAGAGAGAGAGCAAGTGAATTTCCACAGTAAATAAACTTAAGGTTCCTGACATACAGTCTTGAATATGGACGGAGAGTCACGGGAACAGATGGTCAGGCTTGAGAATAGCACTGTTTTCACAATGGTGTATGTGTGTGTGTGTGTGTGTGTGTGTGTGTGTGTGTGTGTGTGAGCGTCACAGAGCCATCGCTTTTGATTTGTGATCGGCTCGGCTAGCTGGATCCCTTCCATTACAATTCTCATTCTTTCCCCCTTTCCTTTCCTTTTCTTTCCGTGGTCTTGTCTGGTCTCTGCTTTAGTGTGGCTGTCAGTCACTCTCTCTTCCTAGATTGGCAGACGTCATAGTTACGTTGTTCTTCTGTAGGGTCGTGCTGATGTTTCTCTGGTTATGTATGGAGAGAATCGTCATAATACGACTGTAAACAACTCGGGGAACAGAATAGATTCGAACTTGTGGCAAACCAGTCCTGAACCTAGCAGACTAGTGGATTAGTGGTAAAAGTGTGTGTAGAAATGTAGACATCTTTGCAGTAATCGCTTCATAGCTCTTGAGCCTGATTCATAATTATTATCAATCGCCTTTACAGATTCCTGGCTTAATGGAGCCTACCATACCTAATCTTGAAGCTGGGTATCATGCTCACCTCCATTATTTTTCCATCCGTGGCTAAACATCCGAAAACCATTGTTTTTAATTTGGCTAAATTTGTGCCGTCGAAGAGGGTAATTAATTGTGCACTGTATCCATCATGTGTATAGTAGCACAGGAGCATGTAGACAGTAGCACAGGAGCATGTGGATAGTAGCACAGGAGCATGTAGACAGTAGCACAGGAGCATGTGGATAGTAGCACAGGAGCATGTAGACAGTAGCACAGGAGCATGTGGATAGTAGTACAGGAGCATGTAGACAGTAGCACAGGAGCATGTGGATAGTAGTACAGGAGCATGCAGATAGTAGCACAGGAACATGTAGATACATATGCTCCTGTGCTACCAACATGAGTAGCTAACATTAGTACAATGTGTATGTAATATTTGTTTTTCCTACCTGTTACTGTTAATTTTAAAATCCTCAGAATTTTTGGTGCATTAATTTCGCTAATAAGTTACCTTAACATAATTTCATTAATCGTGTGAAGCACATTACAAGTATTTGTTTTTCTTGACAAGGAGCAGTTAATGCTCGATCCTCCAGTGACTTCGAGTGGAATATATGTAACAAGCTACACAGATGTACTCATCTTGTCATTTTTCCTTAACGAAGTTTAACGTAAGGTCTATTTCTATATTTCTCAGTAGTGAGCAGTCTATAACATAATACTAAAATTAGGGACAATAACACTGACTGGCATACACCACAGTTAGTTTGATCACCGTCTGTGTGTATGCCATACTCCTGAAAGTACAGTGTGTTTTACTCGTAGGAGGCCCCGAGTTGGTACTCCCGTAGTTACAACCATCTTGTTTGTATATTATGTCTGTAGCAAACGATAACTCGGGGCCTCCTACAAGTGAAACGTCCTGTATTTGTGACCAAGACTAAGTCTGGTTACAGCATCACTTGGTCTGTTTACATTTGAAGTTCCTCCATTAACTTGCTTATCTATGTGCATGTTATCATAGCCAGTTATAGATCTACTAAAGCTTCTAACTGCATTCCTATAGTATTTAAATTCAATACTCATCTCTTAAAACTATTTCTTCTGCTTTACACAGACGAAACTTGCATTCGAATTCCTTCTAAATTCTTTCTTTGGCCCACTTACAAGCCTCATTATGTGCGAGTAAATTAATGAACGGGAAATATATGATTTTTTCTCTTATTTTCAATATATATATATATATATATATATATATATATATATATATATATATATATATATATATATATATATATATATATAAGGAGGTACCACCTCAAGAACTTTACTGGGGACCCTCATATCTACCAGCAGTCCTTACGCAATGCCCCATATCTACCAGCAATCCTTGTTATGCGATGCCCCATATCTACCAGCAGTCCTTATGCCATGCCCCATATCTACTAGCAATTCAAAAACGCTAATAAATTAGCTCCAAAAGCTTTCAGTTTTTTTAACATATTGACAGTCTATATATATATATATATATATATATATATATATATATATATATATATATATATATATATATATTGTCCAGCTCCTCTGATGATCATGTTAGTCATCATGTTAGTCAAGGGCATTCAGTGATGACAGTAGTGACACAGGAATCAAGCTCATTGGCATAAGTGCATTTTATTGTCAGCAAGTTGACAGTTTATCTTATAATATAAAAGCTCAATTGTTCTCTTTTTTTTTATACCCAACTCAGTGGTCATTATCATTCTTATCTGAGGAATTAGCAACAAGAGCAGGTGCTGCCCTGCCAGCGGACTCTTAACAAGAGTCATTAATTTATATAATTTGTGGTTGTCTGCTGACAGACGATGCTTTTTCCTCTAGAATTAATCCTCTTCTGTTTGTTCGCTCTTTGCGGAATCCTTCTTATGCGATGCCCCATATCTACCAGCAATCTTTCCTATGCAATGCCCCATATCTACCAGCAATCTTTCCTATGCAATGCCCCATATCTACCAGCAATCTTTCTTATGCAATGCCCCATATCTACCAGCAATCTTTCTTATGCAATGCCCCATATCTACCAGCAATCTTTCTTATGCAATGCCCCATATCTACCAGCAATCTTTCTTATGCCATACCCCATATCTACCAGCAAACTTTCTTATGCCATACCCCATATCTACCAGCAATTCCCGAACGCTAATAAATTAGCTCCAAAAGCATTCATTTTTTACCATATTGACAGTCTTATCAATTTCTTCCAATATATATATATATATATATATATATATATATATATATATATATATATATATATATATATATATATATATATATATATATATATATATTATATATATATATATATATATATATATATATATATATATTATATATATATATATATTATATATATATATATATATATATATATATATATATATATATATATATATATATATATATATATATACATTTATATCGTCTCCATACAGATTAATAACCATTGTTACTTGTGTTAAAAGAAGTTTTTCTGTGCTTTATTACGTACAAACAATAAAAAGTTTATTTAAAACATTCAGTATTCATTTTCATTACAGCGAACAAATGTACGAGGTAACTAACTTTTGGGACAAGCTGTAAAAAAAAAAAAAAAAATCCTCGTAATTTTTTCCTCGAAACAGCCAAGGACGGAGTTGATATCTAGCTAAGGGAGAGTCCTTGATGCCGATGTGGGGGGCGGCTCTCGATCCAGAGAACTGGAGCTGCCTTACCTTTCCTTGAAAAGAATTTGATTGCGGTTCATGATCCTGCCAAAGGGTTTTTTTCAGTGATTTCCACTAAATATGATATTATTATTATTATAATCAAAAGACTAAATATGATAAAAAATAATAAAAACGGTGTGCTGACTGAGGATGAACGGCGCTGTCCATTAAGCTAGGCCTATCTTGGCCAGTTTCACCTCTGTGTTTTCAACTTTGTTATGATCTCTCATGAGGAGGCTGAGGACCATGTTGATCTCCTCTGTGTTCGACTTACTCTTCGAAAACAATAGTTCATTCTCCTATTTTTTCTGTCGTTTAGTTATTTTTTCCCTTTTCTATGATTTCTCTTTCAGGTAGAGAAATAGAGATAGGGATAGAATAGAGAGAGAGAGAGAAGCGATTTGTGCAATGGAAGGAAAAAGAGAGAGATAGAGAGAGAGAAAGGGAGTTAAAGGGAGAAGGAAGAGGACATGGAATACAAAAGCTGAGAAGGAAAAGAGGAGGAAAATAAGAAGGTAAAGTAGGAAGAGGAGTAGGAAGAATAGGAAACAATGTAGGAGGCTGAGGATCACCTGGAGGAGATGAAAAGGAGGAGTATGAGATGAAGAAGGAAGATGAAGAGGAAGAGGAAGAGGAGGAGTAGGAAGAGGAGGAGGAGGGCTGCACCTCCTTGCGTGCACTGGCCTCAGTTCTCGTGCCGACCATAAGAGAGTGTGGACACCAAAATTACTGGGTATAGTTTTCATCATGATTCTGTGAGCCATTAGTCTGTAGACTCGAGTGGGAGGAGTGCGTTCGTGTACGTGGCTCCCCAGTGTGTGTGTACGTGGCTCCTCAGTGTGTACGTGGCTCCTTAGAGGAAATTTTGTAACCGTTGCAATGGTGGTTGTGATGGTGATGGTGCTTACAGTGTTGGCGGTGGTGGTGATGGTGTTGATGGTGGTAGTCTCAGTAGGGGGTGTTAGCAGTGATGGTGAGTGGTGGTGGTGTTGGATTAGTGGTGATAGTAACATTAGCGGAGGCGGCGGTGGTGGTGTGTTGAGTGGTAGTAGTTGTAGTGGTGAAGTGTGGTGGTCGTCGTCATGGTAGTGATGGTGAATTTACCTTGAGTTTACCTGGAGAGAGTTCAGGGGGTCAACGCCCCCGCGGCCCGGTGGTGGTGGTGGTTGTAGCAGAACGATAATGGTAGGGAGAGAGAGAGAGAGAGAGAGAGAGAGAGAGAGAGAGAGAGAGAGAGAGAGAGAGAGAGAGAAAGGCGTGGTAGTTGGTGGGTATAAAGAAACGAATTATTGGTGGAGGGATATGATGCAAGGAATTGGAGCCACTGCAAGAACTGCAAGCACTGCAAGAACTGCAAAGCAACTGCAAGCACTGCAGAAACTGCAGAACTGCAAGCACTGCAAACTGCAAGCACTGCAAGCACTGCAAGCACTGCAAGAACTGCAAGCACTGCAAGCGGTATGATAACTTAGTCTGAAGCTACGTGAATCACAGCTTGGTTGGTTATGTGTTTTTTTTTTACCCTAATTCGATGCTCATAATGTGGAAGAAAGTAGTGTTTGGAGGAGACGAGGAGGAACGGTAGAAAGAGGAGGAGGATTAGGGAGAGGGAGGCGAGGATAGGAAGGAATAGGCGAGGAGAAGAGGAAGGAACAGTAGGAAAAGGAAAAAAGAGGTAAGGAAGCATAGGGAGGAGGAACGGTAGGAGGAAGAGGGAGGCAAGGATATGAAGGAGAAGATAAGGAGTAAATTACGAGTACGAGGAAGGGTAGGAGGAGGAGAAGGAAGAGAATGGCAAAGATAGGAAGAAAAAAAAGGAAGATAATAAAAATTATTAATCGGAAGAGTAGAAAAAGGAGGAAGATGTGGAGGAGGAGGAGGAGGAGCAAGGAAGAGGAGGAGCAAGGAAGAGGAGGAACAAGGAAGAGGAGGAGAAGATGGAGAGGAAAAATATAATTTGTTTTACTTCTACATGGAAATTACGAAAGAAAAAAAAAGAAAAAGTAAAAAAAAAAGATAAAAACAAGAGAAAAAAGAAAGAAAAGATAGTTAAAACAACAAAAACAAGATGAACCTAAAAGGCATCAGGAGAAGACAAGGGAGATGCGAAATTTTCTCTCGCTCCTTTTCCTCTTTTATTTCTTTCTTTCCTCTTTATTTTCGCTTTTTCCTTCACATACAAATCCTTCATCCTTTCTTGTCTCTTCTTTTCCTTTCTCTCCTCAGCCTTCGTTTCAGCTTTTCCTCCTTCCTCCGTTTCATTTTTCTCTCTTCTACTTCCTCCCTTTCCTCTATCTCTCATTTAGCTTTTACTTCTCAGTGTCTGTATTTTCATTCTCCCTTCTTGTTCTCTCTTTCCTCTTCTGCTTTACCTTCCCTCCTGATCTACGTTTAAATTTTCCTCCCCTCGCTACCTCTTCTTTATTTTAACTTTGCCTCTCCAAGTTTTCATTTTTCCTTCTCTATGCCTTCGTTTTCATCTTTCTTTTCCTCCTCCTCATTCATCACCCTCTTTCATCTACAACATTTGCCCCTTTCGAAGGTCATTAGCTTCTCTCCCCCTGTCCACATTTATACAAGTTCCTGGCGGGCTCTCAAGTGTAACACATAAAAGGTCAAAGGTCAACGGAGGTAATTGGGCAGTCTGACCTGGGATGCACGCTGGAGGGGGGGGGGGTGAAGGGGGACCGGGTCAACCACTCCAAACACGGCAAGTGACCCAAAACCGCTGCCTCCTCCACTTCCTCGTGACTCTGACCCTTCCTGACCCTGACCTTGTCTTGCTTCTGGCATTAAACCGACTCTTGTTTCTTGCAACAATAATATAATAATTATTATTTCTACAAGTACATATACAAGGTATAAAGGCCTAGCTGACATCACTGACATACTACTATACAGAAAGCCCCTTGTTATGCAGAACATTCCGGGCAAATTAGGTCAATTTTATCCCCAGGATGCGACCCACACCAGTCGACTAACACCCAGGTAACTATTTTACAGACAGGTGAACAGGGACAGCAGGTGTTTTAAGGAAACACGGCCTATGTTTCCACCCGTAACGGGGATCGAACCACTGACCTCAGTGTGTGAGCTGAGTGTGCTACCAATCGAACTACTTACAACTAATCCTCGATTCGCTACCTTCTTTATTGATGCGATTTCCTAAAGTTAATTTCTCAGTGTTCAGGAATATTTAGAAATATTTCCCTCAATTTCATTTTGAGTTACATAAATCTAAAAAAAAAAAAAATTAACCACAAATAAGCAATTTAAATAAAACTGAAACAGCTGACAACGCGGTGGATGAGCAGTTACAGGAAACGTTGAAATCTACGCGTTAGCCAAAAAAATGGCAAAAATAGGTTAATAAACCACGTCTAACTACTCATAAAGACTTTAAGCTAAGGATTGTATTTATTTTTGTGATTTTTGACTCTTTAAAATTCGTTACCAAAAAAATCAGGAGGCACCAGCTTTCAACAGATTATAAATATATATATATATATATATATATATATATTACTAAAGCAAAATCATGTATCTTTAGTTCAACAAATAAATGGAAGTCTTGTGCTTAATTCACCTTCCTATAACCAAATGGAAGAATATGGGAAAAGTGGCATTAGGTTTTCGGGCAACTGTTTGTGTAATGGCGCCCCATTAATGGTTCCATTCTCTTTCTTCTCTGTCTATTTTCAATAGATCAAGCCTGCTAGAAGAGGGAAGGCCAGTCAGGCATAGTCAGTCAAGCCAAATTCATATTTGCTTTTTTTTTTTTTTAAGTTTAGTCGTTCAGCTAAATCCCTGCTAGTCATTATCTGTAGCAAGTCAGGTCTTGTGGCCAGCAAATACAAACACATACATAAAATATACAATATAATTAGTATTCTATGAACGTAACATAGAACAACTCTGGTTCTGTTGGTCCTCTGTTACTTTTATACCAAAGATAAAATAATTGTAGTACATTATTAGCATCAAGAAATAAAGAAAGAAATTAATATATGAACACTTGCTGACCATAATAAGACTAAAGGACTTTAGATATTATTAAACAAAGTAAATACTGTGCCGAGACATCCATTAAATATCAGTTTTTCTTGAGATTTAATGTACTTTTCTATTCAGCTATTTTTTACCTAGATTATTAATATATTATTAATATATTAATTATATTATTAATATATTATTATATATTAATATATTAAAATATTAAATAATTAAATAATATATATATATATATATATATATATATATATATATATATATATATATATATATATATATATATATATATACCCTTCCTTGAATCAACCTGAATAACTTTTCCCTCCATTCCCTCCTATTTTCGCATACAGTTTATGTTTCATCTGTTACAAGCAAATTTATGATATTTACGTGAGTCTGATCATCGTATGTGTGTGTGTGTGTGTGTGTGTGTGTGTGTGCCAAACTACAAAAAGTACTTGTAACTTGTCTTTACGCTTAGCTTCGGTCTGTTGACAAGGTGCTCCATAAATGTGCTTATCTACGTTCATACTATCACGGATAATTATTGATCTACTCAGACAACTAACTGCATTCCTCTGACATTCAGATTCATTATTTAATTCTATCATAAGATTATTTCTTAAGTTTCTGACAGATAGACCAAGGTTATATTCAGCAACTTCCTTCAGGGTTCTTCCTTTGCCTAATTTATCAGGTTTATCACGTAGAATCCAAAAAGAATTGGATTTCATAATAATTGTAATTAAGTTTTTTTTTCTATATGAATTTTTAATTCTTATACAGGGCTTATAAAATGAATGTTGTTAGCGTCATTATGAGAGTCAAGTGCATTTAGTAGAGATTGAATCAGTAATAATGAAGGATTCAAGTTCATTAGTAAAGGTTAACCTTAATGCTATTAGATGGCAAACTCTTGGGTTTGTCATATGGAAATCCACTTGCTATAATTTTTAACTACGAAAGTGGCAACAAGAGCAAGTGCAGCCCCTCCAGTAGTGGACTTTTGTTTGCACTCGTCAGGGAATATAATTTGTGACATTCTTACTAATAAATAAGCGAGAATTTTTTTTCTTTAACAGTTAACTTTTGCAGCTGAATTAAGAAAGGAATTGCTAATAATAACCTTATCGGGAGGAGTCTTAGGAAAATATATAAAATGAATACAATTTCTATGGAGGAGTGAAATGTTCCTACTCCCTATAGAAATACATTCCATACATATTATAGGATTTAATTTATTTCCACATGTTAGCGTGTATTTACATCTAGACATTTAGCTATAACTAAACTTTGATTTTGTTGAATATTTGACCCACTTTCATAAGTTAGTCATGGGGTTATTTTTATTGTTCCCTTTTTAAACCTAGAAGCTGCGTTAACAGATGGTTCATGCCTGTTTGTTACTAGACAAAGCTTTCTTAGTATATTAAACGCTATCAATAAAAAATTTCATATAACTCTGCCTTCTTACCATCGTATTGGTATCTTATACCATTACCCAAGTCTGTATTCTGACAAAGTGTTCCGAACACTGAAAAAAACGTTGTGAGAATAACGATCTGCCTTCCTGCTAAATCATGACAATTGCATTGAATTGTTTAGACACATGAGACGTCAACAAGCGTCATAGTTCGAATGACGTGGATTTCAGTGGTAGATGTAACAGTGGAAGCATGTACCGAACAGGAGGCAGTGGTGGCTGATTTGTCAGGAAACTTGACAAGTTACTCCTGACACAGGTCTTAGGCGTCCCGTGTCTGGCTAAGAATCCGCTGGTCTTACTCAGCTAGGTTTTTTTCTAAGGTGAGTCCAGATTCTAGACAACCTGTCTTCGGATTAATATCTAAGTTATTGAACTTATTTATCGAAGTAGGACTCCAGTATACGTGCCAGTCGAAATAGAACACACTAGCCTTGCAACTAGACACAAGTCACATACTTAGAAGAATAAAACCGTTAGCTTTTATATATTTTTTACGGTTAAGGGAGGTCGGGTTGGTTAGATTATCGCTAATACATAACAAGAATTTTTGGAACAACAGACAATACGATGATAATCTTATAATACTATGTTCCAAAGTTACTTATGATTTTTTACTTACTTTTCAACTCGTTTATGCACAGTGTGTTAAAATTGCTACTTATAATAAGTTAAAACTTATGAATCTGAGAACGGACTGAACTAGGAAAAGAGAAAATGACTTCATCAAGAAATGTTGAGAAATGTTGAGAAGACAAGAGAACTGCTAAAAAAAATCTCCAACATCCATTATTATTATTATTATTATTATTATTATTATTATTATAACACTAATGGGGAAGCATATGCTCATAGCGGTTATACAGAGAAGCTTGATGAATAAGAAGTAGTCAGCTTCGATACAGGGAATAGTTTAGGGCAGCACCAATGTACTTAGATAAATAACTTTTCACCGACATCAATGTTAGTGAGTCTTAAAATAAAGAAAGACCTGACCAGTGCGGGGGTTCCTTCATTATTCAAAAACCCAAATCATTGTCAAGAGTGTGTTATCAAGACCTGACCACTTGAAGGTCTCACCGTTAGAAAATCCTCATCGTTTCCAAGACACCGTCCAAGAACGATGAGTCACGTTGGTTTGTATATGCAAACATCATCAAAATACACATAGGCGTTGTGTGTATATACAGGATACATAATAATGGTGAATACACTCCTGTATACCATATCTTTAATATTAGTATTATGTTATTAGAATATTCCTATAAACTACTACTGCTGCTACAGCTACTAGTAGTAATAATAGCAGTAGTAGCAGTTGTTATTGCGGTGAATGTTAAACGCTAGTGCTGGTTTTGTTCTTATGGAATGTTGTTAATTGCCTGGGCTGGCGTTGTTCTTAAGGTGCACTCTGCTTGTCTTGCTCTGAACTCTTTGCCCGACCTGAATGGGCCAGTCTCTGGTACTTCTCTGAGGGCGGACGCACACCTTGCCATACTTCACATAACATTATCACTGTTTTATTTTAAGTCACCCAAAAACTTACACTGTTTTCTTTTATAGTATACTTGGAATCACTCGGTCCGGTATCAGACCAGGTCTCTTGGTTTCTGGCCTGGTTGATCAAGCTGTTAGTGTCCGCAGGCCGCAGTCCAGTATATGCTCCACAACACTTGATCATGAACTGCTTTGAGGAATCTGTCGATTTTCCTTGAAGACAGGGGCTTGTTGGTAATCTCTCTTATGTATGAAAAGAAAACGTTGAAGAGGCATGGTCCCTTTACACTTATTGAGTGGTCTCTCAGTGTACTTAACACTTCCCTGGTTTTCATTGGTGGTATCCTGCACCGTCTGCCAAGCCTCTTGTCTTCATAAGCAGTAATTTCAGTGTACAGGTTTGGGACCAATCCTCCAGTATCTTCCAGGTGCAGATTATGGCATCTTTCTCGCCTATGTTCTAAGGAGTACAGCTCAAAGGACTTCAAGTGCTCAAAGTAATTTAGGTGCTTGGCTGAGTTTATACAGGCTGTGAAGGTTCTCTGTACATTTTCCAGCTCTGCAATTTCGCCTGCCATGAAGGGGACTGTTAGTACACAGCAATACCCCAGCCTAGAGAGAATGAGTGACCTGAAGAGAGTCATCATTGGTTTGGCATCCCTTGCTTTGAAGGTTCTAGTTATCAAAACTATCATTTTTCTTTTGGTTCTGATTAAAACGCTGTCATATTCTTGAACGTGAGATCTTCTGACATTATCACTCCCAGGTCTCTCACATTTGACTTACGTTCTACCGACTGGTTTGAGTTTGTCTTTTACTCTGATCTTGTTTTCATTTCCTCCATTCTTACCATAACATTTAGACAATTTTCTTTAATAGTTACCATAACAGATGAACCATAATTTTAAGTTGCCACAATAGTAGTTTCATAGTTCCATTACATTAACATCGTCTTTCATTATTTCGTAACATCAACACCGTTTTCTTT
The DNA here is from genome assembly GCA_009830355.1 of Cherax destructor. Taxonomy (NCBI): domain Eukaryota; kingdom Metazoa; phylum Arthropoda; class Malacostraca; order Decapoda; family Parastacidae; genus Cherax; species Cherax destructor. Next base: position 317,537 of record WNWK01000704.1, read on the forward strand.
TAGAGTTAAAATTACATTGGACTCGTTTTCTTTTAGAGTTGCCAGCCAAAGCTCCTTCCCACGACTCTTGTTTCTAATCACGACAATAACCTATAATATATTAATGACTCTCTCTCTCCTCCTCGTATCTACCTTACAACTCAATTATTATGCTTTAAATTTAGTGTCTATAATTAGCCTATGTATGAAACCAATTATCATTTGTATTTCCTAACATTTTTATAACTATTGCTTTTGAATTAGGTGAAACAGCTTTCATTCTAACTAGTTACACCTTTATATATATATATATATATATATATATATATATATATATATATATATATATATATATATATATATATATATATATATATATATATATATATATATGCGTGTGTGTAGATAATAATATAATTGTAATTATGATTATTATTATTATTAATTTCTCTTCCCTAGTACTTGCAAACCATTTTCTACTTTATCAGATATACTTATATTAATAACATATCACAAATTTTAACTGTGTGTGTACAATAAACTCCCTAGACAGAATATAAGAAAAAATCTAAATGCCAGTGTGGGATATTTCTCCGTCCTGGTGTTCTTTTGTAACATTACTTCTCTATGGTCCGTCTACCTACACTCAGCGGTCAGAAGTTCTATTATCAAGTAATTAATGGCTCATTATCATCATCCCGGAGAGAAAGAGTTGGAGGCTCGATTCTCGGTCCAGTAATCTCAGGCCCGATCTCTGGCCACTCATGCTGTTGGTAAATGCCAGAGAGAGAGAGAGAGAGAGAGAGAGAGAGAGAGAGAGAGAGAGAGAGAGAGAGAGAGAGAGAGAGATTCAAACATTATTCATTTTAAATATGTAAAATGTAAACGGTCTTGGATCATGGCAGGACGAAATTTAGTCTACGGGAAGAACATGTCGTATTTCGTTCACATCGCGCTAGTATCGTCTTCCATGTCTAAATATCCAAAGCACGTCAACAACTCCTCCTCAGTCCCCTTGAATAATACTGTGGGAACCCCTACACCTTATTATATCTAAACTCTGAATTCTCTGCTTAATGCTCACACCAAACACTGTTGTGAAACATAACATCTCCAACCTCCTCCTCGCCTGGAGGAGTTTTACGCCTCACTTGCCATGGGTTCTAACCCCACCTGTACTTCGCTTGCTTGTGATCGTGTCATTACGATTTCGTGAGTCATGATGACGGCTTTGAGGGGACTTGAGCTAGAATTCGTCACGGCCACGCTGGCGGGAAATTCATTTGTAAAAAATTGCATTTATGGTCACAGTGGGGCCCATGTTAACTTCCCCTATGATGTATAAGTATACGTAGTTGGATGAATCTTATTGTAGCCAGCTGGACCAGTGGCTTACGCACGTTGCTGATTGGACGAGGCTTTCTCGAGTTATGAGCGAAATAAAATCGAAAAGTTGGAAGAAAAAAAAAATCAGGAAACCTCTTAAGGTACCCTCTCAGTGATACCTTATAAGATATATCAGGAGATTAGAAGAAAACTCAGGCGAGTGTGTATACACATACATGTACACACAAAACTGCATGTGTAGTATGAACTAGGTATACGTAGTAGTAGCAAGATGTACCTATCATCTTACGTGTTTCTGAGACGGAGAGAAGAGACACCAATAATCCCGGTATTACGTAAAACAGTTTCAGATATCTGGTTCACACTCTTGTTAGAAAGGCGGTACTTCCCTGGGTGGTTGCTGCTTACCACCCTACTACCTATATTAAAAATATATACACTTGTTTGTACCAACAGCATTTTTTTCTAGACATTACCACTTGCTATCACACTTCGACATTAACATTTGACGAAAGGAACTGTGATGACACTACACTTTCCACACACACTCTTGCCTCATCCTGACAATAAACACTCTCATGATGAGGCAGGTTATACACCCAGGTGTTGATCAAGAATTTATACACACTTTATTTTATTCAATAGTCAAAGAGATAAAAAATACCTTTTGTTGTAGGTTAGATTATGAAGTTCACAGCCCATCAATTACATGAGGGTCATTAAGGGTGCGTGTCTTCTTTACACCATCAGGCAAGGATACTTGAATACCTAAAATGGAAATGCAGTTAAGCTCGGTGTATATACAGGGAAATACTCTTCTGTTTATTAATGGATAACTAAAGTGTAATGAACACTTGTCAGTGTTCAATAATATTGAACAGGGGGACAGAAACTCAGAAGAGTGAGTGATCTGTATATTTCGATCCCTTTCTGGGATCCTCTCCATCACATACATAAGTGGAAGGAGAATATGAATAAAATATATAAGTGTGTGTGTGTGTGAGAGAGAGAGAGAGTGTGTGTGTGTGTGTGCGTGTGTGTCGTGCCAAATAGGAAAAACTTGAGATTTTGACTTAAATAACAACGCTCTTCATGCCGAATAAGGCAAGCAAAAATTTGTGTATGCAATAATTTCGCAAAAATCATTCTGAACCTAACGAAAAAAAAATATATTTCATTGTGTTTGTTCATTATTAAATTATTATAAACTTATCTAAAATATATTTAGTTGGATTAGGCTAAATTAGATTGCGCTTGTTATGATAAGGTTAGGTAAGTTTTCTAATTTCTTTTGGTGCAAAATTATTAATTTTTACATTATCATAGAAAGGACTTAATTTTAAATGAGTTCTTGCTAATTAACCAATTTTACTAATTCGGCACGACATATATATATATATATATATATATATATATATATATATATATATATATATATATATATATATTTGTAGAGCATTGCATAGTGATGATCCTCTTGCAGTTCTTCTTTGTTGGGCTTTACGGCCATCGACCTATAAGAACGTCGTTATGCTAGGGGCGCTTTATTTAATGAACAACACAAGGTCACCTATCAGCTAAGGAAGAGGCAAGGAAGAACAAATTTATGACTTCCCAACTGTTAAGAGCATGATTGTACAAATGTAGTGTGGAAAGGTGGATCGTCAGTGTTAGTGTATGATAAATAATGTAAACTAATGCTATAGACTTTCCTTGTCAAATGTTACTCAAAAAGACAGCGTACATTAAAGGTGAAAGCATGTGAGAGGTGCCCAAGGAGAAGAGGAGGCAGAAGTTCACATGTATGGGGTCTGGTACGTAAGTGTCTTTCTCCATATCTTGTCGATATGACCATACCTTTTCTCACGGGGGGTCTGGTAGCATGAAGAAACCACGAGTGATGGGACACGACAGATTTCCTACAGTGTATGGGATCACAAAACAAACAGAGGTGTGTAAAGTTCCACCTCTGAGCCCTGAAACTATTCGTGAACTACTTCTACTGAGCCCCGAAACTATTCGTGAACTACTTCTACTGAGCCCCGAAACTATTCGTGAACTGCTTCTACTTGACTGAGTCGAGACCTCGACCTATCTCTTCACATATGATTATTAGTATTAGTCAAGCTAAATGTAAATTTAACAATGATGTTTATATGCAACATGGCTACAGTATAACATGCTACATGAGCCATGCCTGATGAGCTTGTGGTTTAGTAGTGTTTAACATGCTTCACGGGAGAGTAATTCAACATTTTTCATTCCGAACCAGTGGAGTTGGCCGTGGAATTCCAACAACCGTATGTATTTTGTTATTATTCCTGCCTGGGAAATTTTTGAATTAAAAAATAATCGTCAAAAGACATGCAGTATATATTATTACGTGTGTGTAAGAGGAAGACTCCAGCAAATACATTACGTTGGTATGAGAAAAAGACCCCCAGTAAACACGTTACGTGTGTGTGTGCGAGAGAGAGAAAGACTTGAGCAAACACAATACATGTAAGAGGAAGGCTCCAGTAAACACAATACCTGTAAGAGGAAGGCTCCAGTAAACACAATACCTGTAAGAGGAAGGCTCCAGCAAACACGATACCTGTAAGAAGTCTCCAGCAAATTGAGATTTCGGTAAAGATCGTAGAGTATTGCCGACGAATCTTAAACTAACGAGATTTTGAAAACCTAATTAGGAGTTTAATCTTAATTCTCCTATCTCTGGCTATAGTGAATAAATAGCGATGACATTACAAAGAACTGAATGACATATTGTTGCACATTACTCATGTGAAAACAGACATTATCCTAAAATTTCCTTAATTATCAGATTTTCTGAAACTTGAAGTGTCTTAAACGAAGCATCAATGTGCTGTAACACTAAATAAACACTGGGTAATTTGTTTTAGTGACTACATTAATGTTTTTGCAAAATCATCTCATTACGATGATTAACAACCATAGTAAATAGTTGTAAATAGTTCATTACCACTGAAACTTGCTTATCGTAACTCTTGGCCCTCTGTAATGTTTTCACTGCCGCATACAGGATAGGCATGGGATGCATAAAGTCACTAAACTAACTCGACGAGGTGCATAATTCTCGAAGTGGAAAGCCTACATCATTTGATGCTGATCTCACCTTCTTGTTCTTGCGAAGAAGAACGATCTTACAACACACATAGGAGACTGAAAAGTATAGCTACTTGCTACGATGACAAAGGAAGATTCGCAGTGTTAGTGGGCAGTGTATGTCCCACTTTACCAGCTTTTTTTTAAAGAATTGTGATATTGGCTTCCATGTGATAACTGGAGAATGCTTCTACCAGTTAGTTTCAAACCACCAATCTGGATGGATAATCCACGAATTTAAGAATAATAACACCTAGCAGAGAATGAGGAGAGTTAGCTCAACATAATAAGTCAAGCCTAGACATCTTGAGTGTGCTGAGTTACAACTCCTGGTCCTTTTCATGATTTTATTATTATTATTATTATTATTATTATTATTATTATTATTATTATTATTATTTACCTGTAAGGGACATACAGTGGCTGGAGAAATTTAAAGTAATCAAGTGAAGATAAGTCTATTTGGATCATAAGTCCTTCGCCAGTTCACCAGTTTCTGGATCTCCGCGAATAGACATTAGATTTCTTCATAGAGTTTAGTTGAAGATCCTCTGATTCTTTTAGGTTTGAAGGTTTTAGCATGGATTGTGGTAGCTGGGGTTGGAGTCATGGGTTATGGTAGCTGGGGTTGGAGTCATGGGTTATGGTAGCTGGGGTTGGAGTCATGGGTTATGGTAGCTGGGGTTGGAGTCATGGGTTATGGTAGCTGGGGTTGGAGTCATGGATTGTGGTAGCTGGGGTTGGAGTCATGGGTTATGGTAGCTGGGGTTGGAGTCATGGATTGTGGTAGCTGGGGTTGGAGTCATGGGTTATGGTAGCTGGGGTTGGAGTCATGGATTGTGGTAGCTGGGGTTGGAGTCATGGGTTATGGTAGCTGGGGTTGGAGTCATGGATTGTGGTAGCTGGGGTTGGAGTCATGGGTTATGGTAGCTGGGGTTGGAGTCATGGGTTATGGTAGCTGGGGTTGGAGTCATGGATTGTGGTAGCTGGGGATGGAGTCATGGGTTATGGTAGCTGGGGTTGGAGTCATGGGTTATGGTAGCTGGGGTTGGAGTCATGGGTTATGGTAGCTGGGGTTGGAGTCATGGATTGTGGTAGCTGGGGTTGGAGTCATGGGTTATGGTAGCTGGGGTTGGAGTCATGGGTTATGGTAGCTGGGGTTGGAGTCATGGGTTATGGTAGCTGGGGTTGGAGTCATGGGTTATGGTAGCTGGGGTTGGAGTCATGGGTTATGGTAGCTGGGGTTGGAGTCATAAGTTATGGTAGCTGGGGTTGGAGTCATGGGTTATGGTAGCTGGGGTTGGAGTCATGGGTTATGGTAGCTGGGGTTGGAGTCATGGGTTATGGTAGCTGGGGTTGGAGTCATGGGTTATGGTAGCTGGGGTTGGAGTCATGGATTGTGGTAGCTGGGGTTGGAGTCATGGGTTATGGTAGCTGGGGTTGGAGTCATGGATTTTGGTAGCTGGGGTTGGAGTCATGGGTTATGGTAGCTGGGGTTGGAGTCATGGATTGTGGTAGCTGGGGTTGGAGTCATGGGTTATGGTAGCTGGGGTTGGAGTCATGGATTGTGGTAGCTGGGGTTGGAGTCATGGGTTATGGTAGCTGGGGTTGGAGTCATGGGTTATGGTAGCTTGGGTTGGAGTCATGGATTGTGGTAGCTGGGGTTGGAGTCATGGGTTATGGTAGCTGGGGTTGGAGTCATGGGTTATGGTAGCTGGGGTTGGAGTCATGGGTTATGGTAGCTGGGGTTGGAGTCATGGATTGTGGTAGCTGGGGTTGGAGTCATGGGTTATGGTAGCTGGGGTTGGAGTCATGGGTTATGGTAGCTGGGGTTGGAGTCATGGGTTATGGTAGCTGGGGTTGGAGTCATGGGTTATGGTAGCTGGGGTTGGAGTCATGGGTTATGGTAGCTGGGGTTGGAGTCATGGGTTATGGTAGCTGGGGTTGGAGTCATGGGTTATGGTAGCTGGGGTTGGAGTCATGGGTTATGGTAGCTGGGGTTGGAGTCATGGGTTATGGGGATACCTTTCTTGCATCGTGCAGCTACAGAAATAAATCTAGTTTATGCAGTGTTTATTCGCGTTCCTCTTAATTTTATGGCATACATTCCTGACCGTTCAGTACTCTTCTCACCCATCAATGGCAGAGCCTTGTTGCAGGTGAGGGAACTCTTGTTTCCAGGGACTGGACTTGGTCTACTCATTCTCGGATCGAACCAGAATGCCTTCCATTCCCCAGGCGCTGTATGACTCTCTACAGCTTCGGTAATTCATCCTTAAATAAAGTAAATAATTTTTTTTCGTCTCGGTTTGGTCCCATTACATTTGTCATAAGCTCTTTTATGTCAAACGTGCACAGACTCTCTCGTTTTTAGTTTATAATTCCATAATTATCTTATAGAGCCTTGGGCTGTCACGGTCCTTCACCATCTCTTCTTGCATTGGAATGAATCTTTCAGTGACAACTCTGCAGTGGTGCGAACAAAAGTCAGTTGGTATGTATGAACGTTGGTGTATTTTTCAGTTTGCATGTATGTAACTGTCTGCTGTATATTCGCCCAGTCAGTCAATATATCAGTCTGATTTTTGTTTGTTCGCTTATATTTCTGACTCTTCTGTTGACTCGCACTCTCTCAAATAAATCACACACACACACACACACACACACACACACACACACACACACACACACACACATACACACTATTAAATATACCAATATGAAATCATCGGTAAATAACAACAGTACCGTAATCGTGGGCGACTTTAATAAGCCAAACGTCAACTGGAACCCTCTATCAGGAGATTAGGAGACAAGAGGATTAATTATCACGACGGTGAATGGCTTCCTAAATCAGATAGTTACGGCCCAAACGAGACGTTTTGAACTTCGTTGCTGGCACGAACACGAACCTAATTCCTTCATCTGAGGTGGGCGAAAAAAATATTTGGTCATACTTACCATAACATTATTGGATTAACATTGAGAGTATTTTTTTTGGAGGAAGGAGGGGAAACTATATAATGACGGGCCCAAACTACAGCGAGGAATGCGTAGAGAAGATACGTCTGCATGTTTGTAATCATAGCTCGAACTTTCACACACACACACACACACACACACAGGTATGATAAAGCTCATGGAGCAGGGAGAGAGTGGATCTAGTAGCGACCAGCGAAGAGGCAGGGCCAGGAGCGGTGAATCGACCCCTGGAACCATAAATAGGTTAGTAAAAATAGGTAAGTTTACTCACACACACACACACACACACTAACCACCTCGACCTCAACGCACACCAAGCTGTGACAATGATTGATTTACACCTCTTGGAACTATAAGAATGTCGTCAGAGGAGATGATGAAGAGATAATCAGACAGGCAAACTGACTACATGAATAATTAAAAGTTGGGAAGGATTAAAGGAACGAATTCTTCTGACACTTATAAAACTTATATCATTAAGATATTCCATAAAAAAATAAGGTTTGCATGATGTAACTGAAACCTTTAAGACTCAGGGAAGCAACGATATTTAGGGTTCTCATAAGGAATACACAAACAGTGCTTCTACAACACTCAAGGTATCTAATTCAGACTTGCACCATTTATAATATTTAACACCTTTATATTAAGCTAGATAGGTAGATCCTTGTATGATTCCGTAACGTAACCTTTTCGTGAATGACAGAGAATCAAGCCTTCAGTGCTTGCTCTCAATCACCCACTTGGCGGCTTTGACATTTACATATACGTATATATATATATATATATATATATATATATATATATATATATATATATATATATATATATATATATATATATATATATATATATATATATATATATATATATATATATATATATATATATATATATATATATATATATATATGTCGTGCCGATTAGGTAAAACTTGCGATTTTGGCTTAAATAGCAACGCTCTTCTTGACATATAAGACAAGCGAAAATTTGTGTATGCAATAATTTCGCAAAAATCGTTCTGAACCTAAAGAAAAAAATATATTTCATTGTGTTTGTTTATTATTAAATTAATGTTAACGTATCTAAAATATATTTAGTTGGGTTAGGCTAAATTAAATTGCGCTTGTTGTAATAAGGTTAGGTAGGTTTTCAAAGTTTCTCTTGGTACAAAATTATAAATTTTTACATTAACTTAAATGAAAAAAATATATCTTTAAATGTATAAGAGAAAATTTTAGAAAGGACTTAATTTTAAATGAGTTCTTGCTAATTGACCAGTTTTACCTAATCGGCACGACATATATATATATATATATATATATATATATATATATATATATATATATATATATATATATATATATATATATATATATATATATATATATATATATATGTGTATGTATGTCAGAGCAAGCACTGAAGGCTTGATTCTCTGTCATTCACGAAAAGGTTACGTTGTTCTGAATATATATACATAAATAAAATATTAAGCCAGAACACTCACCACTAACAATGTGGGTGTTAGATTCCAGACACAATAAGGTATTGAACAGCGTTCATGTCAGTTTATTAATATTTTTTATTCTTCTCAGTAACGTGATGAGAGGTAGTCTCTGTCACATTCCCCCCCCCCCTCATTTCAACATGCAAATAGAGATTAACTTCATGCTAGTTTATTACCCTTCCTTAATTTCTACAATCGTCTTTGTTTAGATTTTAGTTTATAATTCTGAAAGCAAAATATATTATTTGAAAATGTATATTTTGCAAACATACAACTGAGCTTTAACTAAAAAAAAAAAATATTAATAAAAAAAAGAGATGATACCTTTTTAGAAACAATTTAATAGTTCAGTTCATTTGTTCTCTGTCCTGGACGAGCCCACCAGGTGCATACACAATCGACATTGATTATTTTTTTGTAGAGTGAATTATACAATTTATTTAGCCCCTGATAGGTGAGTAATTACTGCCTTGTAGAGCCCAATATATGATCTGTTATGTCGGTTATCGAGTGGTGTTCATAGCGTAAGTCAAGCTACACGACCATCAAATTGATATTCACAAACCTATCATTTTATAGACTATAAAATATAGAACACGTTGCGCTATATCACGTCCGACGCTTGTTAGCCGACGCAATGATTGTTAAAACAAAGAATGGACCACCAAATTGCTGAGGCTGGAACCGCGATGCAAATTAAAAACTAATGCTGGGAAGGACGTAACCCGCTCCAGAGTGGCAATTACCCATGCTTAATCTAGCAGGGATTAGAGGTGATTTAGAACATTTATACAGCTGGTAAGCACTAGAGGCTGGAAGACCGAGTTTTTTAGTCGAGTGAGAGAGAGAGAGAGAGAGAGAGAGAGAGAGAGAGAGAGAGAGAGAGAGAGAGAGAGAGAGAGAGAGTTAGAGCAGGAGGGAATGGGGGGGAGGGGAAGAGAGGAAACCTGTATCGTTATTATTATATCCATACAGCATCTGGGGAACGTTAGGCAGTCACGTTCGATCTGCAGGAGAGGGACGTAGCTGCAGTTTCTGGGATCAGGAGCCCTTCACCGGTGTCAAGGCACCCTTACCCCCCTCTCCCCACGCCGTCCTTCCCTCTCCCCCCCCCCCCTCATCTCCCTGGAAGAGAAGAAATATATTATATCATAAATATCCTTCGAGTGTTTGATTTTCAGGTTATTAGTTTTTTTATATTTGCAGATTTTTCATTGTTTACTTTTATGGGTTTTGTCATTTATTTTTTTTAACCTTTACGCTTTATCTTTCTGTCTTTATTTTATCCCTGTCTTTGTTTCGTCGCTGTCTTTATTTTCATGTTCTGTCGTAAAAGCTTCAGATTAAAATGACAAACATTATGCCTTCCACATGTATTATATTAGTAGGTTATATTAACTTACATAAAAATCATTTCAAATTCTTCTGTTTATAGGGATAAACTTTTATTTGCTCACTTGATTTCTAGAAGGTCTTTTTTCCTTTGGTAATATGCACTGTATGCTTTAAAACACCACCGATACTGTGATGTTTTAAGGCAGATACAGCCACGTAACGACTGGTGACGGCCGCCCGTCGTGTGCTGTCGTGGTTTTCTGCTGGCTGTTGACGAAGATAGAACACTTAAGGGACCTTGACAACATCGTCCTAGTGTCGTGCAGAGGAGTCGATTGTGAAGCTTAGTTACTCCGGACATAGTTATTTAGCAAGTACCACCTAAGTGTCCACTTAAAAATTTCCACTTCTGAAAACACTTTAAGTATCACTTTTACGTAGAGAAATTGTTTAAACATTATAAAACGTCACTTTTCATGGAGTCATTAATAAATATACCATTGATTACTAAGAGGTGTGTGTATGGGCATAATATCGAGGCTAGAGACTCCTCTCCAGTCTTGAGCCAGACAGGCTTCAGAAAGGCAGTTCGAGGCTCGAGTTGAGTCATTACTTAGGTTTATGTGGGTAGCTAAATCAGTGTCGGTCTTTTAGCACAAGGGTTGGTGGAGGCTCGATCCATCGTCTGCTAACTGCACTACGTAAAAAGTGTTTAGCAGCCTTAGAAGGTCTTACCTATTGTCCAGAAGTCGCAAATAGGAAACAGTCAGGTTACCCAAGAGAGAGAAAGTTGCACATCCATGATGAAAGAAAGCTTTAGAAGATTCACAGAGTTTACTATATATATATATATATATATATATATATATATATATATATATATATATATATATATATATATATATATAATATGGTAAGAGACAGACTTAATTCAAAGGGTTATGTTTTTTACGCCAATAACACAGGATTTTAACGAGAGGTTATCATCAAGTTAATCTGACGCTGCCCAGACCAGAAGCTGTGTCTTGGGCGGAGAAGACGACCATCTTCGAATGCAGTGTGGTTAAGATGACCACCTTAGAATCTACTGCTTAAGAAGACCATTTAAGAGTCCAGGGCTGCTAAGATGACTATCCTGAAACCCAGTGAGGATAAGACGACCTTCTTGGAAGCCATTGTGGTTAAGACGACCATCCCTACTCCTTTCTTACTCTCTCTCTCTCTCTCTCTCTCTCTCTCTCTCTATCGCCCTCTCATCCTTCCACAAATATTTTTTTTCTTTTGGCTATACTATATTACTTTAAATTAGCTTATTTTTTCTAAATTTACTAATAACTCAACAGAAAAAAAGTATAAGGAAGGGTAAACTCTGGCAGCGGGGATGGTGTATACCAGGAGGAAGTATACCTGGAGAGAGTTTCGGGGGAGTCAACGCCCCCGCGGCCCGGTCCTTGACCACCAATACTTAATTCGTTAAAATCAACACGCTTGTTATACATTTTTTTTTAGGCCGGGCTATTTTCTTTGTATACATTTTTTTTCAGATTTGCTTTAAACATAGCGGTTAGCGACACTGGAAAACAATTTTTTTCAATGTAAGTTGACGTAAAGTTGACGTAAGTTGACGTAAAGTTGACGTAAGTTGACGTAAAGTAAGTTGACGTAAAATAAGTTGACGTAAAGTAAGTTGGCTTAAAGAAAGTTGACGTAAAGTTGACGTAAAATAAGTTGACGTAAAGTAATTTGACGTTAAGTAAGTCATTTCGTAAAAAGGCTTTTTATTTTTTTAATAGTAAAATTGATGGTTACACAGTAGGAACATTATTATTATAACCTAAAGCTAATTATGTTTCTATCCTCATATTCCATCACACAGGAAGTCACATTCTTAGTGTTAGAATGTGTCAGGCTGAGCTGGGTGAACAAAGGGGCTGGGAATGAAAATGGGATGATGAGGTGGGGAAGGCGAGGAGGGGATGGAAGAGGAAGTAGAGAGGATGGTGGATTAAGGTGGGGAGTGTTAGGAGGAGGTGGGAGGGAAGAAGGTTAGGCCGTCTTGTTAAGTTCCCAACATGTTAATTTAAGCATTTACTATGTCTTTTACTCGCCCCATATTTACATTGCAAATTGCAGCGTTTGTTGATGACAGAGATCTTTCATGTCCTCTCTGCTACATCCTATGAGAGAGAGCCTTCGTGTCATCACTACATCCTGCTTGAGTTCCTTCGTTATATCCTTCGAGTCTAAGAGAGATCCTTGATGTCCTCTTCAACACATCTTATTAAATAGATCTTTTCGTTTCCTCTTTACAGCAGCCTACGAGAGATCCTTCGTGAACCCTCAACTATATCCTACGAGACAGTGCCCTTAATTCTTCTCCACCACACCCTACAAGAGACTGTCCACCACATCCTACGATAGACTCTCCACCACATCGTACGATAGACTCTCCACCACATCCTACGATAGACTCTCCACCACATCCTACGATAGACTCTCCACCACATCCTACGATAGACTCTCCACCACATCCTACGATAGACTCTTCACCACATCCTACGATCGACTCTCCACCAAATCCTACGATAGACTCTCCACCACATCCTACGATAGACTCTCCACCACATCCTACGATCGACTCTCCACCACATCCTACGATCGACTCTCCACCACATCCTACGATAGACTCTCCACCACATCCTACGATAGACTCTCCACCACATCCTACGATCGACTCTCCATCACATCCTACGATCGACTCTTCACCACATCCTACGATAGACTCTCCATCATATCATACGAGGGATCCCTCAAGCTTCTCTCTACCCTACTTTTGTTTATTTACATGTATTTTATATCCTGGCTTTTCATAAAGTTCAGTCACTGACAATTGTTCTGTCACTTTCACATGCTGGGAAATTTTCATTTCATTGAAGGTGATACCATAAAGTAAGATACAAATAAACTTGTGTATCCCAGGTGCTGGCGGCTTTCTGTGCATCTGTCAACGGGCTCCTGTGTGGAGTCATCATTTTTTTTTTTTTTTGCGCAGGGTTTTACAAGATTAGGTTTAGGGTTCCTAACTTTATTTATAATACCTGGAGGGTTTCGGGGGTCAACGCCCCCGCGGTTCGGTCTGAGACCAGGCCTTGTATAAGCTGAAAGTTGTCACCAACAACAGTCTTAAATCATGGCAGATCTGTGATTTCCTTATTTAATCTGCCACAGTGGAGGGTTAGCACTGTGTTTGCCCCCACTTCGGATCACCGCAGTCTCTCTTAAAAACATTACAGTCGTTTATTGCAATTTATCAGACGATTTGGCAGCAGTTGTGAATAGAGGTATGTTGTGATTCTAGTTGTTGTGGTAATAGCAGGAGTTTTCTGTAAAAGCTTCTTGCAGTAAGATTGCAGTTGCGGTTGATGGCCGCTTCTAACATTACAATGGGCCTAAGAATGTTTATTTACATGCAGATAAATTAGAAATTCCATAGAAATTCTATAGATAACGATAACAGCTAAATCAATATTATAATAGCAATTAATTGCTTACCTCATTAAGCAGAATCCTGGACCACATAATCCCACCACTCTCCTCAGCCAATCTCCAAAATAAACTCTATTCCTGCTTTTACATGTCATCACCATGTTTACTCTCGTTCCTGCAGGGACTTAAGTGCAAGGTGGTAATCAGACAGTCACTCACGCAGGTTCTAACTTTGGATCTAATTTCCCATCTCCTTAAACTCGATTTTCCTGTGCACGACCCTGCCTCCGCCTCGCCAGGTTATCAGCTAACACTTACCACGTGATTTGCTGTTTCATCGGTGACTTTTTTTTATAGTATTTTGTTTTATTTCATTTTTATTTAGCGAAAATCTGCAAACTGAATACAGTGAGACGCCATCTGCGTCTACACCATCGCAGGGACGCGAGACAATAGACGTTATTACATCAGGAAAATAATTTACAGGAAGGTGTAAATAAGTATCACAAGTGGAGACGAAAGTAGATGTATTTTCTCAGCGACAGTTATAACAGATTTAAACCCATCAATTTCCACTAGGATCTTAATTAAAATGAGGATTGATCTAAACGCCAATGACGCAATCCAAAGGCGCGAGGCGAGCGTCTTGGAGTGCGTAGCGGGAGATCCCGAGGGAGTTGCTGCTTGAGTGCTGATCACTTGACGCAGTTCAAGACTCAGGCTAAATCTCACTATCATGTTTTACCTCTTTCCCCGTCGCCGTTTTCGGCTTCTTTTTATATTTTCATTTACATTTTTTTTTTATATATTATCTTATTTTTTTAAATGATATATTGTCTCATAATGACGATCACGATATTCAAAAATTTACAACTAAATCCCGTTGCCTTTCCCTCTCATCCCTCGACATAGGTTTCTTTGCGCTGTAAGAGGCTCTTGATCATAGGAATTGGACCTAACTTCCCTTTGCCTTGGATCAAACTTCATTGCCTCCTATTCTTCCAGGCGCTGCATGGCCCTTATGGGTTCATCGCTTCCCCATAAATGCAATAATAATAATAATAATAATAATAATAATAATAATAATAATAATAACTCTTTAAGAGACTTGATAATGTAGCTTAGTTATAAATTGCTCCACCACGGTATTGTGACTGTTATTCCTCCTTGCTCTAATTTTTTTTTTGAGGGGGCCATGTTTTCTTATACCTGTTTACCTAGCAGTAAGTAGGTACCTGGGTGTTAACCAACTATTATGAGTCGCATCCCGCATCTGGCTACCTGGAGAGCATTCCGGGGATCAACGTCCCCGCGGCCCGGTCTATGACCAGGGCCTGATCAACGAGGCTGTTACTGCTGGCTGCACGCAGTCCAACGTACGAACCACAGCCTGCCCTGTAAAATTGACACCTGATAATGCATTTAAATATCTTGTTCGAGTAATGAGTCCAGCTATTTTCTATGAGATTTCTCCCTAAAAGTATGAAGGACTAAAGATAATAAACATTACAATACTAGGGGAAAAAAAAGGAAAATTATGTGGGGAAATGATCACGATGTACAAAATACTCACCAAACTCGTTGGATAGAAAAGAAAAAAGACATTTTGAAACGAGGGAAATACAACCAAGGACATAGATGCTAAAGATCTAAAAAATCACTGCACACTTTAACGAGTTGGTTTGACAGGGCCCAAGAGGCCAGCAATAATACACACACACACACACACACACATACATTCACATTCCACAAACCAGTAACGCGTTCCTAACTACTAATACAATTCACGTTTAATTACCGTAATTAGCATGGCAAAGAATAACAAAATTACACACTCTTGCCTAGCGGTCTTCAAAAAAAACTCTCCCACAAAACAGATGCCGCCCTCGAAGTGGAATTAGGGGCGTGACGCAATTTAGTTAGTGCTCCTCGCCGCCGCCACCGTAGTAACCACCGTAGTCGTAACCATCGTAGTAGTAACTATCGTCTTCTAGATTATCATGTTCATATATAGAGCAACATCTCTCGTCCTTGATGCTCGAAATAATAATAATAATAATAATAATAATAATAATAATAATAATAATAATAATAATAATAATAATAATAAATAATAATAATATCGTTTGTTCCACTCGTTTAATTTAAACAATTATCAGTGATTTTATTGACAAACTAGTGATTCCCTATACCCTTTCAAAATCTGTTTTAATACCATTTCTGTAGATTACCTATAGAAGCTTCCGGAGGTCACTGCTCCCGCAGCTCTGTCTCAGATCAGGCCTCTTGGTTGCTGACCTGACCGACCAGGCTGTTGGTGCCCGCCGCCTGCAGTTCACTGTTCAGCGTATGCAGCCCATCTGATCAAGTACTGACTTGATGAAACTATCAAGGTCCCCACTAAAGACAACTGGAAGTTTGTTGGTAATTTCTCCTATTCTTGAAGAGAGGGTGTTGAAGAGCCTTGGTCCTTTTACATTTTATGAGTTGTCTCTTAGTATCGTCAACCGTTTGCCATGCAGGTGTATGTGATGATGTATCTTTCTCACCTACTTTCTAAGCATAGAGTTCGAGGGACATTAAGCACTGCCAGTAATTTAGAGTTTATAATAGCTGTGAAGGCTTTTTATTGGTAAAAAAAAAAATCTTAAAACCATCTTGTAGGTTTTTTGGGCATACCTCTTTATAAACATACAAGTTCTCTGTTCATTCCTCAGTTTTGCATTTTCGCCTGTCTTGAAGGTGGTCGTTAGAATATAACAAAATTCCTGTCTAGAGAGAACGCTTTACATCAGTATTATTATCATTGGTATCTCTTGTTTTGGAAGTTCTAGGTGTCCAACCTATAATTTTCCTTGTTTTCTTGTAGAGTTAGTTGTATGTAAGATATAACATTATTACTCCCTGGTGTCTCACTAAACTTCCGCTCTACTGAATGATTTGAATTCGTCATGTACTCCGATCTCGTTTCTTATATATTTTTTTTCATTTTTTCGTAATCTGTTATTAAATGGAATCTGTCTTCATTGAACATCAAATTATTATCAGCAGCCCACTGGAAGACTTGGTTTATATCAACTTAGAGACTCGTCGTGCCTTCTATAGATGTCGCACTTATACAGATTCTTGCAAAGGATGGTGAGGTGCTATGATTTGCCTTTTAATATGACGATGCAAAAGATAAGGGGGGTAAACTGTCTTGGAAAACCTTCTATTTGTCAGGAAGTACAATTTCCATCTGCCCACCTTTGCAATTATTCTTGTGCGCACTTTTTTTTTGCGTAATTTCCCGATTGTCGCGGTTGTTAAAAGCTTTTGCAAAGTCAATGCAGGAGCGACCTATTATCAACCCATGTTGCCCTGGGTTGTGCAGTTGCGATTCCATGTGATTATCAACTTTTTATCCAAACAAATTAAAAAATCTTGATAATGCGGCACGTCAGCTCCAGTGGTCTATAGTTTTTTGTTTGTTTGTTTTTGAAATTGGTTAATTGCCATATTACCTGACTGGGGATATATCGGTGTTATATGATGACTGTGAGATGACTCTAGTGTCCGGAATCCTCCATTAGAATATATCAGACACGCAGTAATGGCTTCTTTTCATATATACAAATATAGCGTATCAAATATCCCTCGGATATTTTATACGCAATACTTGTTTCCTATTTATTTACTTATTCCTTTATTCTTACTTTGTGACGCATCATCTATTACGCTTTGATGGCACACAGTCGTTTTGTTTCCGCGAGACTCAGCAGTGACAGAAACAAAGCGGAATAACCTCATCTCTGTCCGGCTGTGCTGAGGCTGCGGTCATAACAAGTTAGCGGACGATGGAGGCGGAGACGCTGATGGATTGTTCGCCTGTTAGCGGCCGTACGACCTGCGGTAGCTATAGAGAGGGAGCCGAGGGAGGGAGATAAAAAAAATTAGTTGAGAATAGGAAGGAAGGGGAAAGAAATTGACTGTAAAGTAGGGAAGGCGAAAAAAGAAAAATGCGAGAGAGAAGGAAAGTGATGGTAGTGAGGGAAAGGATGGAATATGTGTGTGTGTGTGTGTGTGTTAGTTACCATTTTGTCCTAGGCACATATCTATTAGACACTAGGCCTGTTGTATGCATGTGTGTGTGTGTGTGTGTAACGAAACACTTCGTGTGTGTGTGTGTGTGTGTGTGTGTGTACTCACCTATTTGTACTCACCTATTTGTGGTTGCAGGGGTCGATTCATAGCTCCTGGCCCCGCCTCTTCACTGATTGCTACTAGGTCCTCTCTCTCCCTGCTCCATGAGCTTTATCAAACCTCGTCTTAAAACTATGTATGGTTCCTGCCTCCACTCCGTCACTTTCTAGGCTATTCCACTTCCTGACAACTCTATGACTGAAGAAATACTTCCTAACATCCCTTTGACTCATAGGAGTCTTCAACTTCCAATTGTGACCCCTTGTTTCTGTGTCCCCTCTCTGGAACATCTTATCTCTGTCCACCTTATCTATTCCTCGCAGTATTTTATATGTCGTTATCATGTCTCCCCTAACCCTCCTGTCCTCTAGTGTGTGTGTGTGAGAGAGAGGGAGAGAGAGAGAGAGAGAGAGAGAGAGAGAGAGAGAGAGAGAGAGAGAGAGAGAGAGAGAGAGAGAGAGAGAGAGAGAGAAGGGAGGGAGGGAAAGAGATGAAAATATGGGAGAGGGTAAATGAGGTAGAGAACGGAAGGTTTGGGCAAAGAGGGTAAATGAGGTAGAGAACGGAAGGTTTGGGCAAAGAGGGTAAATGAGGTAGACAGAGGCGGGGAAATTTTAGGGAGGGAGGGGGAGGGAAGGAATGGTTCCGTTAAACACATTTCACTTTAATTGGCCTAAAGGAGCGCGTTAAAGGAAGTTTTGTAAATATTTGTTTCTGAGTTGTCTGGGTTATGTTTTTATAGTGAGTCAGGGTATTACTAATCATTTAATAATATTCAACCACATACATGTAGATACAAAGGAGTACACACACACAAAAAAAACAGAGCATGCTTTTCCAAACATACAAAAAACACGTATTCATACACTGCTATGTGCGGGTTATTTGTGTACTGTTCTAGTCATGGTATTGTACCTTTATATTCTTTATTCATACACTCATTCACATTCAAATATCAAAGACTTGAATAAAACAAATGCGTATGACATAAAGAATTATAATCAAAATCGAACAATAAATAAATAAAAATTTTGAAGGTTTGCTGTGTAGTTACAACCGCTTCCCGAATACTATTTTTTTTTTATATAAACCTCGACTGCATCAGCAGCCGCTGACCACCTTAAGGTAAACCTCTAACTTTGTCCTTCTAAGTCACTTGCCAGTGTGCTGACACTTCATTATAAGCACTAGGTGTTAATAGAAATTTTGGTGCGAAACGTTGTTGCAACATAGCTCGTTTTGCAATGTGTCATTTCGTCAATATTATAAGCGGTTCGCCGGTCGGATTCATGAGGTGTTAAGGCTTAGTTTTCTAGTAGGTTACTTATATCCCAAGTGACTGAGAATGCTCCGCTACTCTCGCAGTTACACTGCATCGTACACACCCAAAAGTCACATTTGCACACACCTACCTTTTTATGGGATGCGTTTTGGAACGCTGCTCGAGCCTAACTGGTAGAGGGGATGCGTAGGATGACGAGATGTGATAATATATATTATATCCATTGTTGGTTTTACTGGCAAATTTGAATGCATTCCCTCCCTAGTCCTCCTCTGGGGCGCCTAGACTTCTCTTCCACTGTGTTTATTGTATATTTTACTTGAAAAGAAGGAACAAATGTTGTATTTACCGAGTACACCGAACGCCACCGAATCCAAGGGCTAGGGTACGTAACCAACATGTCCGCCCTTTCGTTGGCGCAAAGCTCTTTTGGATATGATACCTAAGGGCGAGACTGAAGCAGAACTGACCGTCGACTCTGGGCCTTGATGGCCGCCGTGTGGCCAGGCGTCATTTGAATAAATAATAAGAGACGGCGAGAAGAAGAGGTCGCCATGGCCATTTCCATCGCCTCGAATATTATTGAATTTCAGGAGCGTCCCGCACTTCTTCGCCTTCTGCGGTAGTTCTTCGTCGACCCGAGCCGCTTCCGCAGTTCTCTTAGACGGATTAGCCACCTGAACCTGTCATGGTTAGCACAAACAAAGCGACGCGGGGTCATTTTGGAGAGGTCTCTAAAACGATGAGATAAGCAAGTAACTGCAAACACCTCATATCGACAAGCTACTTTAAAGAAAAAAGCGGACGAAGTCCAGCGGACGCTCGTAAAGGAGCTGGCCTCTTCGTTAAACCCAATCGCTTACCCCTAATTGTTGGGTTGTGAACACTTGGGTTAAACAAGGTGGTTATCCTGTAAACCGCCGGCCTGCCAATCAGAGACTCTTTACAGCCTTGTTTGTTCATGACGACGTCGCCAGGATGCTGAGTCGGCCTCCTTTGTACCCCTCGGAGAATGATGTAGAAATTCTCACTAAAATAAGACAATTTCCATATTACTATAATTCATTATGCAAACAGTGAGATCACGAGACGCATAAAAACATTTTATTCCTCTGCTGACCTTTATTTATTGGCATTGTATTTATTCAGTGTTTGAAGCTCCGATCGTTTGTTTGCTCTTACGAGGGGATCTTTGAATCGCAATCTGTACCTGTTTTTATTTTTGTGTGCTGAGATACTCTGTTTACATTTCTCTCTCTCTCTCTCTCTCTCTCTCTCTCTCTCTCTCTCTCTCTCTCTCTCTCTCTCTCTCTCTCTCTCTCTCTCTCTCTCTCTCTCTCTCTCTCTCTCTTTTAGTCTCTCGCACTCTACTAGCAATAACGACTCTGCAACATGACAGAAACCTTGCAACCAGCCCCTGTACGCTTATCCGGAGAATAATCTTCAGGTTTTTCGGTGATTTTTTTTGAGGTTGGTTCGACTTTAAGATTCCCAAGGTGAGAGCCCCCTAACACGGCCCGCAACTATTACGACGCCTATTAATTTCTAGTTGTATTTCCCTCTCCCAGGTAGATATTCCTTTTCCTGAGTTTATGAAGGTGGCGGTGTGTGTGTGTGTGTGTGTGTGTGTGTGTGTGTGTGTGTGTGTGTGTGTGTGTGTGTGTGTGTGTGTGTGTGTGTGTACGCACCTAGTTGTGGTTGCAGGGGTGGAGTCAAAGCTCCTGGCCCCGCCTCTTCACTGGCCGCTACTGGGTCACTCTCCTCGCGCCATGAGCTTTATCATTCCTCTTCTTAAAGCTATGAATGGATCCTGCCTCCACTACATCGCTTCCCAAACTATTCCACTTCCTGACCACTCTGTGACTGAAGAAATACTTCCTAACATCCCTGTGATTTATCTGAGTCTTCAACTTCCAACTGTGACCCCTTGTTGCTGTGTCCCATCTCTGGAAGATTCTGTCTCTGTCCTCCTTGTCAATTCCTTTCAGTATTTTATATGCCGTTATCATGTCCCCTCTATCTCTCCTGTCCTCCAGTGTCGTCAGGTCGTGTGTGTGTGTGTGTGTACTCACCTAATTGTACTCACCTAATTGTGGTTGCAGGGGTCGAGACTAAGCTCCTGGCCCCGCCTCTTCACTGATCGCTACTGGGTCTCCTCTCTCCCTGCTCCATGAGCTTTATCATACCTCGTCTTAAAGCTATGTATGATTCCTGCATCCAATACATCACTTGCTAGACTAATCCACTTCCTGACTACTTCCTAACATCCCTTTGACTCCTCTGAGTCTTCAACTTCCAATTGTGACCCCTTGTTTCTGTGTCCTCTCTCTCTGGAACATCCTGTCTCTATCCACCTTGTCTATTCCACGCAGTGTTTTGTATGTCGTTATCATGTCTCTCCTAACCCTCCTGTCCTCCGATTTCCGTTAACCTTCCTTCGTAGGACATTCCCCTTAGCTCTGGAACTAACCTTGTCGCAAACCTTTGCACTTTCTCTAATTTCTTGACGTTCTTGACCAGGTATGGGTTCCAAACTGGTGCTGCATACTCTAGTATGGGCCTGACGTACACGGTGTACAGTGTCTTGAACGATTCCTTACTAAGGTATTGGAACGCTATTCTCAGGTTTGCCAGTCGCCCATATGCTGCAGCAGTTATCTGGTTGATGTGTGCTTCCGGAGACGTGCTTGGTGTTATACTCACCCCAAGATCTTTCTCCTTGAGCGAGGTTTGCAGATTTTGGCCATCTAGTCTATACTCTGCGGTTTTCTTTGCCCTTCCCCGATCTTCATGACTTTGAATTTGGCAGGGTTAAATTCGAGAAGCCAGTTGCTGGACCAGGTGTCCAGCATGTCCAGGTCTCTTTGAAGTCCTGCCTGATCCTCATCTGATTTAATTCTCCTCATTAACTTCACATCATCTGCGAACAGGGACACTTCTGAATCTATCCCGTCCGTCATGTCATTCATATATACCAAGAACAGCACTGGTCCTAGGACTGACCCCTGTGGGACCCCGCTCGTGTGTGTGTTTGTGTTACTTACATTTTGTCAAAGGCACTTGTCGATAGACACTTTGCATGCTGATTAATTTTTGCGCGTTGTCCTGTTTGTACCCAGCTACAGAGATGGTTACAGAGGTTGAGTCTCAGCTCCAGGCCCTGCTTCTCAACTACCTGTAACGAGGAGTTATTTCCAGCCTTGCGGGCCCCATCATACCTAGTGTGAAAGCTGTG
>WNWK01000704.1:345000-401507 GCA_009830355.1 Cherax destructor
TATATTCTCATATTTAGTATGGTAATATATTCTCATATATTAAAGTCTTTCCTCTCTCTCAAGTCCTACTTCCTGGATCTATAAAATGCGTCTTAATCTATGAAACTAATTGTCTCATGTGTTACTGAGTGCTGGTTTGTATGGCTCTCTGAGTGTGAGTTTCTTTTTTATTATAATTTAGTTTTTCTAATATTTGTATTCCAACATTTTTGTTTTTTTTGGGGGCTTCGTTAAACCAGTGTGAGCTTAAAAAATATACAAAGACATGCATTCAAACAGCGAAATGGCGCCGATAGCGTAGACAGAGGCTGCAGCAGAAGTTACCACTGGGCCAACGTTTCACCCTGTATAACACCTCATCAAGTCCTGACTTGACAAAGCTCCACACAGAGCGAAATGTTGCTCCAATAAAAAGTTTGTTCATCATCGTGTATGTTTTCCTCAAGAAAAAGTCTTCATCTGGAAGTAAGAATTCCATAACATAACAAACATTAAATACATTTCATAATCAACTACGTCTCTTAAATTTTAACCAACTTCGGTTAAAACAGCGTTAAAAAAAAAAAATTATAGTTGAGGAATAAAGGGTGGGAAGATGTTGGGGGAGAAAGGGAGGGAAGGTTGGGGAGAAGGGAGGGGACAGTAAACTGGAAGGAAAATGAATTTTGAAGAGGGGAAAAAAAAAAGGACAGGAGCTGCCCGCGTGGATGGTTGGGCATCAGTCCGCGGCACTGTAATTAACTCATTACCATAGTACGGGGAACAATATCCTGGCCACTTAGTTTATTGTGCTTATGTAGATTAGCTTGGACCCAACACAGCCATATGTCTACTAAGGGAGGGGACCCTTTCCTGCATGCCAGCCAGACAAGCGGACTGACAGACAACAGACAGGGAGCGGCTAGGTAGTTAGACATGTGTACTGGCAGATGGGGAGCGGCTAGCTAGGTAGACAGACATACAGGCAGACAAGCAGACAGTCAAACAGACAGGCAAACAGACGGGAAGCAGCTAACTAGCCAAAGAGACAGGCATAGTGGCATAAAGGCTGGGAAACACGTCTGTTGACAAATGTGCATTCAAGCAGACGGGAAGCAGTTAGCTAGTTAGACAGGCAGACCTGAAGGCACCAAGCAATATTTCTAGACAGACAAACCTAGAAATATTGTTAAATTAGTTTAGTGAGTACCACATATCTGTCTTGTAATAGACGTAACAGCAGTAACGTGACGTTACACAAAAGGCCTAGAGACTAGGCCCTCAAAAAATAACAGGCGCATATTTGGGCATATTTTACTAAAAAATAGTTATTTTATATGTTACGAAGACATTCAGGACAGATGTTGAAAATTTCTGCTACCTTATTTTCACTAATAAGATACCTTGACATACAATATAGGTCACCGTATTACCTTTATATTCCTCAATAAGGAGACAAGCAAGAACATAATTTTTCAAGAAAGTGACCATATGACTGAACACATGCTTTCAATTTAGTTTTATAATCTTCTGTGTATATATGCCATATTGCCAGTTGTTTTAACGCAGCCTAAGCCTGGCCACGACAAAATACTTGAGCCTGTTCACACTGAGACTTGCTCTGGCTCTTGGTTCATGATTTCATCGTGAATTATGGAGCTCTTCTCAGACTTCAAACTGCATTCCTTTGGCATTCACATTGCTTAAACTCTCTTAGCAATATTGATTTCGTCTATTTAAGCAATAAATTTAATGCAATTTCCCTTGTGGTGAAGCTTGATATTTTTATACCACGTGAATAACGTTTCTCAGAGGTCTAGCAGGTCCCAGGTATTACGCTACTTGCATGAGGGAACACGCTTGCTAATTGCTGAACATGTTAGTGTCCTGAAACACGAATTACATTCGTGATGAAGAGGCTTATCTTTTACTTACATATACACATTCGTAACACCTGTGTGAGTATTTGTTTAACACGATGTAAATAAAACCTGAGCGCTTTCACGTGCTTAAACACACATCTTCATTCCTCTGAAGGTATGTGTGTAAGCACGTGAAAGCGCTTAGGTTTTATTTCCTATTTTCAGTGTGGTATTTTTACAAATTTGCAATCACGCGTTTTATTGTGATTTCTTCCTTAATATGACGTGTTGATACTTGAGACTGTGAGTTCAGGTTGATGTTACCTATCTCTTGCATTCATTAACTCTCGTCTTCTCTTCATTACCTCCCTTCTTCCTCTCTCCCTTTTCTCCATCCCTTCATTCTTTCCATCATTCATTCCTTTCTTCTTTCCTTATTCCCTTTATCTCTCCCTCGCTTCCTCTCTCGCAATTCTTCTCATATATCCATTCCTATATTCCTCCCTCCCTCCACCTTTTACTTCCCTCTCTCAGTTCCTCCCTTCTTTCATATTTCCTTCGCTCTCTCAGTCCCATCCTTTTCCCTTTCCTTCATTTTTCCCATTCCTCCTTTCCATCATCCTCACCCTCTTGCCTCTAGCCCCCTATCGCTCTCAGCGGAAATCCAGGACATTCCTCACGATTTTGAAGCTTCGATTGGTTACGTTGGTGTACACACGAGAACCTCAACCACCACCATCTAAATCACACGATATAGGCTTAAATCACCACCATCTAAATCACACGATAACCTAAATCACCACCATCTAAATCACACGATAACTTAAATCACCACCATCTAAATCACACGATAACCTAAATCACCACCATCTAAATCACACGATAACCTAAATCACCACCATCTAAATCACATAACTTAAATCACCACCATCTAAATCACACAAAGACTTAAATCACCACCATCTAACTCACACGAGAATCTAAATTACGTAAATTATCAAACATTGTACTTGTGTGATCATCTCCTTCATATGTATTAACGTCAATACAATTACATTAATAACACCAACAATAACAATGCCAGAAAACGAGACTGAATTTTTTTAACCAGTCTGTAGTAACAACAGTTGTTGGGCTCTTTGATAAAGGAACTGGAGCTACCAGGCCCTTTCTTAGATCAACAGCGATCCAAACAACTTCAACTATCTTCCTTTAGTTTAGTTGTGTGTGAGCTGGACCTGACTAGCTTAGGCCAGTAGGTGACTTGAACTTGCTTAGCATAGGCCAGTAGGCCTGCTGCAGTGCTCCTTCTTAAGATCTTATTGTCTTAGATCAAACTTGACTGCATCCCATTTTTCTCCCCAAGGCGAGGCATAACTCATGCTGGATTATATTCATCGCGAAGCCGTAAACAAATATATCCACAAAAAAACCCACGTAGTTTAACTACATAGAAATCTTACTCCTGTCCAGTATAGCTGTGCTTTGATTACATGGTTAGATGTCAATACAGCCGTTCTTACCTCCTGTTACGCTGATATCAGTGAGGCAAAGCTTACTCGTGTCAAGCATACTAACACGACACACAGGTATGTAAATTGCTTAATAATATACAAGCTGGCAGCTTTGGCTTACAGTAAACGCTGGCATCTATACAAATAAGGACAAACAATTATCAAGTAATTATCTTCGTATTGTATGTTAGGGATGTAACTAGTATATACAGTAGTGAATGTTACTTCTCTTTGATACAGTGTTAAAGGCCAGAGTCGTTGATTTAATGTTGAATGCTTAGTTATCTCTGATAAGATGATCAATGCTTGTTCTCTTTGATACGATGTTCAGTGGCAGCTTTGATGCGTTGGTAAAGGTTACTTATACTAGTTCACCTCTGCATACTAACACGCCTCGATGCACTGATGACTGTTAACCCTCACTGAGACAGAACTAAACGTTAATGTCTTTGATGTAATTTTTAATGGCAACTGTCTGCGTTTCATTGTTTAATATTAGTTTTCTTAATATATAAAGTTGAGTGATAGCTGTTTCTGATGCAGCGTTGAATGATAGTATTTTTTTATATAAAACTGAGTGATATGTAGCTGTCTGTGATACAATGTTTGGTGCTAAGTTATTTATATAATGTAATAATATTGGTAGAATTACCGACAATATGTTAAGTAAAAGGACACAAATGCAACTAATGTGACATTTTATTGTGGCAACGTTTCGCTCTTCAGGAGCTTTCTCAAGCCGTTACAAGCGTTACATGGACACAGTGGGCTATTATATACTCTCAAAGTGAGGTGAAATACTAGTGGTGGTCGAGGTAGTAGTGATAAGTAGTAGTAGTAGTAATACAATAAGGTAGAACAATCAATATGCACATGAGTAAAAGGTGATAAAACAAATACTTGGGTAGTATAACAATAGGTTAGACAAATATTTTATGCTGGCTTACCCAAGACCCATAAGCATAATATTCCTCTCAGACCAATCACATCAGGTATAGGCAGTGCACCACACAAACTAGCCGGAGTTCTTGCCAAACATCTTTCCTGCCTTCTGGGGACCATCAGCCCCGCTCATCTTAAACATTCAGGCGACCTTCTCAACCGCATCCGAAATCTCT
Organism: Cherax destructor; assembly: GCA_009830355.1. NCBI lineage: Eukaryota > Metazoa > Arthropoda > Malacostraca > Decapoda > Parastacidae > Cherax > Cherax destructor. Next base: position 349,474 of record WNWK01000704.1, read on the forward strand.
CCATCCGAAACAAGAAACTAAGCAGTTTGGACGTGACTTCCCTCTTCACTAAAGTACCTACCACACAAGCCATCGAGGTTCTACGACGTAAAGTCAATCAGGACCTTAACCTTCCTCTACCTCCCGGAGATTTTGTTGACCTTATTGAACTCTGTGTTAATTTCAACTGTTTTTCTTTCAATAACAGGCTCTACAAACAAACATACGGCATGGGAATGGGGTCCCCCATCAGTGCCGTCTTAGCTAACTTGTACATGGAACACCTAGAGGCTGAACACTTCGCCAACATCATACCCTCAAGCGTCACTTGGGTACATTACGTAGACGACGTCCTCGTAATAACTCCCAAACGTTTTGATGTACGGAATCTTCAGGCAAGGTTCAACGCAGTTGAACCGGCGATCCAGTTTACACTAGAAGAAGAGTCCAATGACAAACTACCCTTTCTAGACGTCCTCATCCACAAAGTAGATAACAACCTAAAATTTCAAGTTTACCGAAACCTACAAATAAAAATGATCTCACACACTTCTATTCCAGTCAAGATACTAAGACCAAAAGAGGCATCATCATCGGATTCTTCCTAAGAGCTTACCGAATTTGTAGTCCTGAGTTTCTTGACGAGGAATGTACATACATTCACCAAACCTTCACTGATTTACATTTTCCCTCCTTTTTCATCAAAGATTGCAAGAAAAGAGCTCTTCAGATCATTAATTCTCCACGCGTCAACACCACTCCAAACAAAGTTATAGTTCTTCCCAACAGCCAGGTTGCATCCAACATTTCTAAAGTATTTGCACAAGCTAACACTAGAGTCGCCATTGCTTCCAGTACTTCTATTAAGGATCTAACCAGGACTAAATCCAAGCACCATGAACCAGTCAACGCAGGGGTCTACACTATACCCTGTGGAGGCTGCGACAGAATTTATGTAGGAGAAACAGCAAGAAACCTCGAAACACGCATCAATGAACACATTAATGCATGCAGAAACGATAACCTGAACAACGCCTGCGTACAACACCGAAATTCCAACAATCATCTCATGAAATTCAAAGACGCCCGACTAGTAATCAAAGAAACTAATTTCCGTAGACGCAAATGCCTTGAATCAGCACTTATCTCTGTTTCTAACACAATTAAACAAAACAAAGGCAGCTTCACCATCTCTGAAGTCTTAGCAAGAATCCTCCTGAAAACAGTTAACCATACCATCACATAGTCTCTCCTGCTAATTCAACACAAGCACATCGTAGATGTGGAACACTCCTACAGGCCTTCTATATTTCAACCTCCAGCATAAAATATTTGTCTAACCTATTGTTATACTACCCAAGTATTTGTTTTATCACCTTTTACTCATGTGCATATTGATTGTTCTACCTTATTGTATTACTACTACTACTACTTATCACTACTACCTCGACCACCACTAGTATTTCACCTCACTTTGAGAGTATATAATAGCCCACTGTGTCCATGTAACGCTTGTAACGGCTTGAGAAAGCTCCTGAAGAGCGAAACGTTGCCACAATAAAATGTCACATTAGTTGCATTTGTGTCCTTTTACTTAACATATTTATATAATGTTGAATGATAGCTGCCTGTGATACAGTGTTGAATGAAAACTTATTTGTAAAATACAGAATGAGAGACGCCTGTGAAACAATGCTGAATGTTAACTCTCATGTAGACAAATATAGTAAAGAAAATACTAAATGAGTAAATGTTCGGATGGCCAACGAAATGAATTCATAAATAAAAAATGTAATCAAAGACCATCCAGCAAAAAGGAAATGCCAGAGAGGAATATTCAATCAGATACTTCTGAAGAAAATTGAACAAGTCAACTCTACGAATTACTAAATAATAATGATTTACTGCATTAATATTACCCATTTTTGTACCTAATTACTTAGCTGTTCATTTATTCATCAAAATAATTAGACTTCATTTTAAAAAGCGTAAAGGTACACTGAAAGGAGCTGGATACGGTAGTCCTTGAATACGTTAACCCTATATAAGAAATTTAACTTTATTTTTAAACCCATTTAAGACAGCCACACACGCACATGCCCACTCGTGCTGCAATAGCTTGGAATCCTCGTCTTGTAAAACTGGTGATAGTACAGAGGATCGCAACGAGAGTAGTCCTGGAGTTACGGGGGTCGAACTGTCATGACAGATTAGGGGAATTAAACGTGACGACATTTGAGGATAATTGGACCAGGGGACCCATGATAACTGCATACAGCATACTAAGAGGACTTGAAGGGGTAGACAGGGCCAGACAACTCGAGAGATGGGACACGAGTATATGACGGTACGGTTGGAAGCTATAGAGATGAGTGGAATGTCAGGAAATATTTATCAACTTCTGTGTAGTCATTAAGTGAATGACGTGCGTGACGAAGTTGTTGAGTCGGATTCGATACACAGTTTCATGGACATGTATCACAGGGGCCCACGAGGCTAGGTGGAAGTGAGCCCATTAGAAGAGTTCCAATATACGAGTTCCAGTTGGTGAGAACACACACACGCACACACACAAACACACACACACACACACACACACACACACACACACGGGCACGCACACACACACGCTATTATACGAAGCTGGCAGTAAATATTCTTACGGGTTAGAGCTACTGACGTCAAAATATTCTGCATTTAATTTTTCTTCCCCTATTTTAATGGGTTCTTGTAAGATGTCTGTCTGCTCTTAATATTTTCTCGACAAGTTACACGAAAACCCTTTTCGAAAAATGTGCACAACTTCGTTCAAGGGAGACAGTGCATTTTGTAAATGCTAAATAGGTCTCTTGTAAATAGCAGCATTTATATAAGGTATTTGAAGCCTCACTCTGCTGTACACTCAGGTATTATGAAGTACAAGAGTACAAAACATAATCAAATGGGTGTCAAGTAAGACTTTATACTTCTGGTTACCGTAAATCCGAAGCCAAGTCAAGAATGCTAAAGTAAATATGTCGCTTGGCTTCATTGCAAGAAATATGTAGATCAATGATTTTTCAATGAGGTGCGAGTTTATGTGGCATCACCACTTCAGTCTGTAAACAGTCTGTAAGTAAACCCACTGCCATAAAGATACTGCATTTCAGCTCAGTAATTGACGCACCATTAACAATTTTAACTTCACCTTCAATTGTTGCCACATTCAGTACTTACTAACTGCAAAAAAAATATAGTAATAATTTATTTCCCTTTGTTACAGCGTAATTAAAGTGATCAAAATGTTAGTAATATTAATTTTGCATTGATGTAATTTGCTACATTCTAAGATAAAGTACAGAAGAGTGTGTTTATTCTCCTCTTCAAACACTTACTATACTCTGTATCTCGTCTCTCTCCTGGAGTTGCTACTCCAGTTACATAAAGGTAACCTAAACGAGTCCTGACTACCACCGGTCTACCGGTCTCTCATTTTCCATTTCTTGTTCAAATGCTGTAGAGATTCACTGTTTCCTAACGAATTTTTCTCGTGGGTTTCATCCTCTTGAGTGTTATTTTGGATTTTCCTTGTAATCTACTGAGATGTTTTTCCAAATTTATAATGAATATTTTAGTGATCTTATTCCTGCTAATTAATATGCTTTCTTTGTACTTAATATAAAACCTAGTGGAAGTAGGTTACAATGAGTTATCTTGGTTAAACCTACATAATGTATCCCTAATATATGCCTACAATATATTACAGAAATACCATTATCCATGTTTATACCACAATCTGCGAAATCATTTATTCGCTGAATAAATCTTAAAATAGCGTATCATGTTCTGATTGTTTATAAGAGATTGGATAAAATTACTCATGTCAGTTGTTCCTAAGACACAGAATCAACTGGAATATTAATCATAACATTATTTTTAGTTATCGAATCAGGAGGTGATGTCCTCTCTCTACTCCCTCACAGAGTCCGACTTCAACAAAGATACAGGGACACTCACATCTTTTTTTCCCCTATTCTTAATAAGAAACCTATTTGTTTTCAGAATACAAGTTTTCCAGTCACTAACTGGTTACTCGTCAGTCGTTACGAGTTGCGGTCTAACAGGCCAGTTATCCAGTTAAATTCTTCTGTTCTCTAACACTCCACGTTCGATTTAGCCCCTTGCGTTATTATTGTTACTGCATTCTTAGGAAAACGCTAAAATTGAAAGGGTAATATAGCATCTGGGGAATAGAAACTGACCATATGTTTGTCTATCATTTCAGAGGCCTGATTGGATGAAGCAGTGGAAGGGGGACTTCAGGAAGATGCCATCGTGTGTGGGCCTCATTATGTGTGGGAGCTGAAGACTATACATGTATTGGGATTATTAACCCCGTAGGTTTAATGACACAGGATAACCCAAGAAAGCCAAGCAGTTTGGCATATTTCCATTAGGGTCCTGTATAGGTCCTCACCTAGGATGAAACCCCACAGCAGTCGGCTAACTCCTAGGTATCTATTTACTACTAGATAAGAGGGGGTGTTAGTGGGTGAACCATCAGTCACGCAACCACCGCTTGCGTCCATCATCAACTTAGCCCTCAAACTCTTGATGGGTTCCCTCCCTTCCTCGCTCTAGTAAACATTACATTGATGATTTGCTAAACTTCCTTCTCGCATACTTAATCATCTTGAAAGCTCCTTAATCATCTCGAAAGTTTCTAAAACATTTTCCAACCTTCTCTAAACATGAGTCCTGCCTTACCAAACAACATGCCGCCATCATTAACGTTACGGATATTTTCCGATACTTCCCGTTGATGTAGACATCCGCTTGTAATTAAAGTTTACAATATCTTATTTATTCAATCTCCTTCAGTAAGAAACATTCCGCATCACTGCTATTTATGTCTCAATCAAGCTCACTTGATTTATCCCAGATGTGAAATATTTGCCTAGCAAACACTTTAAAAGAACTGCCTCAGATTAAACCTGTATTACCACCCATTCCCCTGACTCCGAGTGACCCCCTACGGGTCTAGTGCATCTTCACGAATTTAATAATAATCTAAAAGTAAAGGAACAAAAAAGTGTCTCAGGTAGGCCTACAAGCCCATAAGGGGCAGACCCTATTACATCCAGCGTTTTCATTCACGCATTCGTTCCACCTTTTCTTAAATAATCCAAGGTATTTGCTTGTTCCAGTCATCTTGTTCCAGTCACCTTGTTCCAGTCATCTTACTCCAGTCATCTTGTTCCAGTCATCTTATTCCAGTCATCTTGTTCCAGTCATCTTGTTCCAGTCATCTTACTCCAGTCATCTTGTTCCAGTCATCTTATTCCAGTCATCTTGTTCCAGTCATCTAGTTCCAGTCATCTTGCTCCAAGTCATCTTATTCCAGTCATCTTGTTGCAGTCATCTTGCTCCAGTCATCTTGTTGCAGTCATCTTGCTCCAGTCATCTTGTTCCAGTCATCTTGTTCCAGTCATCTTCTTCCAGTCATCTTACTCCAGTCATCTTGTTCCAGTCATCTTATTCCAGTCATCTTGTTCCAGTCATCTAGTTCCAGTCATCTTGCTCCAAGTCATCTTATTCCAGTCATCTTGTTCCAGTCATCTTGCTCCAGTCATCTTGTTCCAGTCATCTTGCTCCAGTCATCTTACTCCAGTCATCTTGTTCCAGTCATCTTGCTCCAGTCATCTTGTTCCAGTCATCTTGCTCCAGTCATCTTACTCCAGTCATCTTGTTCCAGTCATCTTACTCAAGTCATATTGTTCCAGTCATCTTGCTCCAGTCATCTTGTTCCAGTCATCTAGTTCCAACCATCTTGCTCCAGTCATCTTGCTCCAGTCATCTTGTTCCAGTCATCTTGCTCCAAGTCATCTTATTCCAGTCATCTTGTTCCAGTCATCTTGCTCCAGTCATCTTGTTCCAGTCATCTTGCTCCAGTCATCTTACTCCAGTCATCTTGTTCCAGTCATCTTACTCAAGTCATATTGTTCCAGTCATCTTGCTCCAGTCATCTTGTTCCAGTCATCTAGTTCCAACCATCTTGCTCCAGTCATCTTGTTCCAATCATCTCGTTCCAGTCATCTTGTTCCAGTCATCTTGTTCCAGTCATCTTGTTCCAGTCATCTTGCTCCAGTCATCTTTCTCCAGTCATCTTGTTCCAGTCATCTTGTTCCAGTCATCTTGCTCCAGTCATCTTGTTCCAGTCATCTTGCTCCAGTCATCTTTCTCCAGTCATCTTGTTCCAGTCATCTTGCTCCAGTCATCTTGTTCCAGTCATCTTGCTCCAGTCATCTTGTTCCAGTCATCTTGCTCCAGTCATCTTGTTCCAGTCATCTTGTTCCAGTCATCTTGCTCCAGTCATCTTGCTCCAGTCATCTTGTTCCAGTCATCTTGTTCCAGTCATCTTGCTCCAGTCATCTTGCTCCAGTCATCTTGTTCCAGTCATCTTGCTCCAGTCATCTCTCGCTCACTTTGATAACATGAACGTAGATAATTACATTTATGGAGTAACTTGCAATGTGACCAGACTGACTGATGTTGTAGTAGCCAGGGTTAGGATTGATTAAAAGTACGTCTGGCAGTTTGGTAGACACACAGATGTGATCAAACTGATTGCAATGTATGTGGTCAGCCTTATGGTATCTTTCTTGAACACTATATGCCTAATTATTAATTTATTGAGAAATATAAACATAGTATAATAGCCTATGTGTTATGTCAGAGTATCTTATTAATGAAAATAAGATACCAGATATATTAAGTAAATATCCTAAATTTGTTTTCAACATGTAAATCAACTGTAGATTTAAATCCAGATGTACTCCTGTTAACCTTTTATGGGGTCTGGTTTCTAGGTCTTTTTGTGTATTCATATGCTCTTGTGTTACGGTCCACAGAATGGATATGAGTGTACAATGAATTAGTTGCATAGGTGGTAAAAATCTAAAAATGTAATAATGACTTCCGAGTCTCCCCACTGGACGTTTGTCTTCAAAACCTCCCAGGCTCCCACAAGAAGTCTTGTCATCACAGCCTCCCAGGTTCCCACAAGACGTAGCTTCACAGCCTCCCAGGTTCCCACAAGACGTAGCTTCACAGCCTCCCAGGCTCCCACAAGACGTCTATCTTCACAACATCAGAGGCTCCAATAAGAAGTTCATAAGCTGATTTAGATCTTTTATATCCTAATAAATACAGAAAAAAATCGATGTATATTTTAAGCGCCTCTCGACAAAGCACACGAGAGAAACCTTCTTAGTGTTAATAATATACTGAATCAGGTTTATGTGTGCACTAATTGTGCACTAATTGTGTTTGAGCTGTCGTAGTGCTGGCCCCGCCACTTAATCTTCAAGTGGCAGACAGTATTGGTTCCTGGCTTCTTGGACCCTAACATAACTGCTCTTGAAACTGTGTATGGAGTTTGCATTCCATTACCCTTCCTTCAACAAACACACGCACCTTTTCCCTACCTTTCCTCCTACAGACACATGTACCCTTCCTTTCACAGACACACGCACCCTTACCCTATCATTCCCTCTACAGATAAAGACATCCTTTCTTTCACCCTTTGTTGCAACCCCTCCCAATCCCCCATCCTTTCCCACACACACACTCATTCACCCTTCACCCATCATCTTCACCTTGCCCCCATACACCTCCACCCTCCCCTACTAACATTACCCCTTTCCCTACCAAGACTCTCTTTCAACCCCCCACCCCAACAACAACAAACAATAATATCCAGCTAGTCCGTCACTCTGTACAAGTAAACATCCGTCATCTGGGGGAGAAAAGAATAATTACTCTTAGGTGTTTACATCCCATTCATATTTATACATTGGCGTCGCGTGTTGCAGCCTCAGTTTACATGAGTCTTTTATAAATAAACAGCTGTCTCATCGCATCAGTGTGTTTACTTTGTTTGGCTTTGTTTACCCTTACGTATTGTTTGTTTCTGTAGTGTGTGTGTGTGTGTGTGTGTGTGTGTGTGTGTGTGTGCGTGTGTGTGTGTACTCACCTATTTGTGGCTGCAGGAGTCGAGTCACAGCTCTCTGTGTGTGCGAGCGTCGGTATACATCGCCTGACGAAGTACACACTAACAGTTTGGCTTCGGAGATGAGTCGACTCTCGTTACTTGCAAATTAAAATAATCTTCTACAATCTACATACTTGAAAGATTTTGTAAATTAAAATTTTGCTCTAAACCCTCGTGGGAATTTTTTGCAACTTCGATGGTGGTATTTTGTTTGTCAAGAGAAACGAGAAATATGTCTCCTGACGCGGGATTTATTCACGTGACAAAGATGTCTCTCTCAGTGGGTCTTTCGGTCATTAAATTGAGACCTTCTGCTGGTGTACCAGACCATATCGTAAAATAGACATGATGGTAGGTTTTGTTCCCATTATAAAAACAAAGAATTATTGTTATTATTATTATTATTGTTATTATTATTATTATTATTATTATTATTATTATTATTATTATTAAAGTATTGATATTATTAAGAGTGTTGTTGTTGTTGTTATATTCATGACGATGCGTTAAACCCGAAAGGGTCATACAACTCTTACCTAAAGACAGTACCCGATCAACCGGGCTGTGGTTCGCACGTTGGACTATGTGCGGCCAGCAGTAGCAGCTTGGTTGATCAGGCCCTGATCCACCGGGAGTCCTGGTCAAGGACCGGGCCGCGGGGGCGTTCACCCCAGGAACAATCTCCAGATACACACACAAATAGGTGAGTACATACACACACACTCACTCACACACACACACACACAGGCCAGGAGCTGTGAATCGACCCCTGCAACCACACCTAGGTGTGTACACACACACACGCACTTGATCCATGCAACACACATTAGGAAGGTAGCTCCAGTGCGTTGGATCAAGAGATACATGGCACCCCATGTGAAAGTTATTTCAACGAAGATTTCTGTACACATGTCTAGCATCGTTTCAGTGTTCTACGTATCAGGGAATTTTGGAGACAAGTCTGGGTTTGACTCTGTGTTTAGCGAGCTGTTGATGAAATTAAAGTTTGACAAGCTGAACGAATTCTTCACGAACGAGATTCAAGGCCCTGTCAATATCTCAAGTGTTTCTGACATAACCAATGGACTCCGAGAAAGCTGTTGAAATTATGCCACTGTTACGGGACCCACCCTTACCCATCATTATATACTTGAGCATACGGCAGTAGAAAATGTCTCTTTATCATTATTATGAAAATAAGCGTTATATTGGCAAGTGGTATGTCTCCTGTACATCTAGGTAGGGTTATGACGTATGTTAACTATCATGTGTAACAGTCAGAATTCCCGCTTCCACGTCATCGTTACCAAAGTAGGGGGCCACCTGCTACCAGCTGTCAGTATCTATTCAGCGAGTCAGACAGAGAGACCAGAGAGTATTCTGTGTCAACGAGTCAGAAGCAGATGATCTGTCGGTGAAGTCAGATGTCATTCAGTCATCATCGAGTCAACAGTCAGTGATCAGTCAGTGATCGTCAGTGACATTCAGTCCTCAGTGAGACTTTCATGGTAGAACTGTCCTCTACTTTCCTAGAAGACCTTGGATTTATTCTTCTGACCTTTGGTTCCTGTGAGCCTCATCACCTTAGTGGTGTTTGTCTAGTCTGCGCTCAAAGCAAGGAGTCCTGTGAGTATAGACGCTGAGGTCGTCTCTGTTGCCGCTCAAAGCAAGCAAGTGAGTGCGTTGTAGTAAGTGAGACGCTGAGGTTCGTCTCTGTTGCCGCTCATAGCAAGAGTGAGTGTTGTGCAGTTGTTGAGACTGGAATATGTCTCTAATGGCGCTCATAGCAAGAGTGAGTGTAGTGCAGTTGTGGAGACTTTGGAATATGTCTCTAATGGCGCTCACATCAAGAGTGAGTGTGTTGCAACTGTGGAGACTGGAATATGTCATTAGTGGTGCTCGTAGTAAGAGCGTGTGTTTGCTGTATTGCAGACGCTAGAGTTTTCCTTTAGATTTAGTAGAAACTAGTTTGAGCGACATAGTCTTAAAAGACGACTGTGTGTATATCCCTAGAAACAGATTCATGGAAAATTTAAGTGCGTAAACATTTCTATTCCATTTATTGCTCTGAAAGTGGTTATTAATTAAGTGTGGATAGTCTACGTTCTAGATACCTTACGGTGATAATGGATTAACAAATAAGTGTTATGCTTTTCGACTCAGTGTGAAGAGTCAAGTAATATGTTAAGTGAATAGAACGTCTTGCAATTTTAGAGCCATTTAGTGTAATAGATGAGAAAGAAGGTTGAATGTTGCACCCTTCATTAACAAGTGAACTTAAGATAAACTTGTCTGTACATACTGTTTCATGGTGACATCATTTTAAATATTTTATATAAAGCTTTCTACGGATTATTAAGTTAATAAAAACCAGAAAGAATTATGGTGATTATTTCGTTCCTCTTGATCCCTTTTCATTTCTTTTGTAACTTGATGTTAAAGTCTTGTTACATTGTTACTGGCCTGGGCGGAACAGGCCCTAGAAAGGCCCAGGTTTGTAACAGCCACTGACTCATGTTCATCGAGAACTGCAAAACTAATGTGGACTTGGGCGTGATAATGATTGAGGATCTCACCTTCAAGGATCACACAGGTGTCAGTATCACAACTGCGAGGAAAATGATAGGATGTATAATGAGAACCTTCAAAACAAGGGATGCCAAGCCAATGATAATCCTCTATTGGTTGGAATACTAAGGCACACTAACAGCCCCTTTTAAGGCAGGCAAAACTGCGGATCTAGAGAACATACAGAGAACTTTCAATGTACGAATTAGTTCCATCAAACACCTTAATTATTTGAAACATGTGTAGTCCCTTGAAATGAAGTCGAGAAAGATAGATCATAATTGACACCTGGAAAATCTTAAAGGGACTGATCCAAAATCTGATCCCAGAAATCACTCCCTACGTAAGCAAAATAGACTCAGCAGACTATGTAATATACCCTCAACGAAAACACATTTTTTTTTTTTGAGTACGCTGAGAGACAACACAATAAATGTAAGGGCCCACGACTATTCAACAGCCTCCCATCATACATAAGGGGATTACAGATAGATCCCTGGCTGTCATGAGAATGAGGATTTGAGTAGTGGTGTTGGGAAAAAATCAAGAACATATTTTAATGGGGAAAAGTGTTGGTGAGTCGAGATCAGGACCACATTTTAATCTTGTAGAAGCGTGTGTTGGTGAGGGCGAAAAGAAAAAAAATCTAAGGGTCTTTGGTGTCACATGTCGTGGTGGTGTTGATGTGGAAGGGAGTCAGGGGAGCCCGTGGGTGTTTACCCAGCCGTGTACCGTCGCTTCTATATGGTCCGCTGTTTGATTTTAATTAGAAGCAACGGTGTGGTGTGAAATCCTATACGCTACCCGGAAAATACCTCAGTAATGAGAGTTTTCCCCTCGTTCTTCTGAAGGCTTGAGATTCTTGTATTGTGGAGGGTGGAACATATGCTTGTTTGATAGTCATCTTGTGTGAAGAAGTTTGAGTATGGGAATTATGGTGTGAAGGGACAGTTTCTGTCTGTTTAAAGATGTGATATGTATAAGGAGGGTGGTGCATAAGGTGGACATTTCAGATTATGCGGATTGTGTGTATGAGTAATGCTTTGAAAGCTACAACAAGGGTCCCCATAATGTCATGCAGGCTTTAAACTCAAGATAAGTTAAATATGCATGGACCACAGTTTGAGTCCCCATATATTCTTCGGTTTATTCACTGACAGCCGTTCATTACGAGTACCACCTAACTTGAGTTTGTGGGCTATATGGCTTTGAGAGGTGTGAAAACAGACGTACCATGAAAACTTCTGGGACTTTGGGATGAGACAGTTGGGTTACAATCTTTGCTACTAACACAAGCTGATCACGAAAGTACTATTCTAAAATCATCCTATATTGTAAGCACACACACACACATATATATATATATATATATATGCTTCCCACCGAGGCAGGGTGGCCCAAAAGGAAAAACGAAAGTTTCTCCTTTTACATTTAGTAATATATACAGGAGAAGGGGTTACTAGCCCCTTGCTCCCGGCATTTTAGTCTCCTCTTACGACACGCATGGCTTACGGAGGAAGAATTCTATTCCACTTTCCCATGTGTGTGTGTGTGTGTGTGTGCAGAACAACCAATGTGAAAAAATAGTGAACTTATGTTACGGCCCCCCTATCTAACAATGGTAGTTAGGTAATTACCTCACCGGCCGGCAGTCAAGGGGTTACGTCATCAGACCTGATGTTTGACTGCCTGGCAGGCGTGACTGACAGTGTCATAGAGACACTCCCCTAGTCAACACTGGAGAGTCCACCAGCTTACTGATACACTACTGGAGTTCGCCAGGCAGACCTGCTTGAGAGTTGTAGACTTTCGCAGTGTGGTGCTGGTGACAGGTCTACAGTGCTAACGAGACTCCCATATACAACACTGGAGAGTTCACCAGCTCCCTGATACACCTAGGGAGTGTACGAGACTCTCCCATATACACTGCTGGAGAGTGTCATCGAGACTCTCCCCTATTCAACACTGGAGAGTCCACCAGCTCACTGACATACTACTGGAGTTCGTCAGTCAGACCTGCATGAGAGTTGCAGTGTGGTGCTGGTGACAAGCTCCCTGACATACTACTGGAGTTCGCCAGTCAGACCTGCGTGAGAGTTGCAGACTCATGCAGTGTGGTGCTGGTGATAGCCTACAACAAGGAGAGCGGCAAGGTCACCAGAATCTACGATGTACCTGCGACGATGTACCTGCGACGATGTACCTGCGACGATGTACCTGCGACGATGTACCTGCGACGATGTACCTGCGACGATGTACCTGGACTGTTGTACCTGCTACTCTGTACCTGAAATTATGTACCTGAGGTGTCTTGTGTGACACTTATGTTATGGTGTCTTGTGTGACACTTATGTTATGGCGTCTTGTGTGACACTGGTAATGTTACACGAAGTGTCAAGGTATTTAGTGGTGTAGTCAGTCAGAGTTTGTGACGGTGGCACGACACAGGTTGAGTCGTGTATTTGATGTGTGTCATAACGCGGTGAAAAGGTTTTATTAGAGATGGGTTCATGATGCAAGGAAGGTGTCTTATGGGCACAGAGAGAAGGGTGTCGTGTGACACAGAAGAGAAGGCGTGTCGGGTGACACCGGGGGCATGTCATGTGACAGAGAACGGGTGTCATGGGACCCCGTGAGAAGGCGTGCCATAAGACAAAGAAGTATCATGACAAGGTGTGGTAGTGTCCTGCGTGACACTAGAAGATGGCAGCGACTTGACACTACACCGAATACTTGATTTTACTTGTGACTTTTATCTTGTACTGTGGTTTTGTGTAAATAGGTTTTTACAGATTATTAGATTATATGCTTTTATATTAATATATTTAATATAATAAAAATCTGAAATACGATATTTTACTTAGTATCCCAAACAGTCGTTTAATTACAAATGCTTCTTTATTTGTAATAACTTACAAGCGCTTTCGTGATTTCTCACATTAACAAGGAACATGCGAGATTTTGGAATAGTAACATATCCCTCCATCCGGTGTTTTACAAAATTCAACAAATCGAATGTAAAACACTAATCTTAAGATTGATTTATCTTAATATATATATATATATATAAATATTGAAAACAAGAAAGGTATAAGAAAGCTAAAACCTGAAAACAAAAGTAATTGTTACACAGAGAAGGAATGACTATTATTGTACAATGACTAGTGTTTCCACCTCCATGGGCCCCACAGTGGTCTGGTTTGCGGCTTCAGAATGTTGATGTGAAGTAATGAATGGTGGTTCACCTTAATAAATTGTTTGTCCTCATATCTCCCAAGATGCTAAAAATGCACATACTTTTTTCTCGGTTATTTGTACCAATATACATTGCATTACTTCAATGGCAGTTATAGTTATTTGTTATGGAAGACTGTTCTTCACTGGGTGTAACATCTTTGAACTTAAAGAAGCTTTTATAGTGAATGCCTAATTATTAATTTAACTGCTAGATATCCTTTCAAGGATAATGATATATATAGCTGGGGATGGGCAGTGAAATGAGCTGAGGTACGAAAATGGTTCTCAGCCTGAAACATTCAACAGCGTAAAATACTTTATTAGACCCAACAAGAACTGGCACTCATTAAAATATCTCGTTCGAACACATTCGCTGGCGTCTACTCTATTATGCTGGGTCATTGTCTGTACGTCAGGGGAGTAAAGGCATGAAATTTCGTGTGTTTAGTAACACGTAAAAATGTTGAAGAAACACTTAAACTAAGTTGCCTAGCCATGGAGTGCACACTGACTTTGTACGTACTGATTGGATAAATGCTACTGGTGATCTTGCCAGTTAAAAACCCGTCGCCCTTAACTGGAGTAGCAACATTACCTTCAGCGCGTGAAATGGCTGAGGGAAGTTGAGAACCACGATAGATAATTATTGCTGGTCTTGTGGAAAGTCAAGTCAAGTGTGTGCTATGATTTACGGCTGACGTTTGTGGTGGCGAGAGTAGCTTTGGATGAGGTCCGGTCACTGGCCCTCATCAATACCACTAACGCAGTCTACACCAAATGTCAACTATAAAACATTCTTGACTATGGCCTATCAGGAGCGATGTTAGAGAAAGGCCCTGCTTCGTTAGAGCGAGCATAGCGGATAACCAGCCGTGTTTTGGTGGAAATAAATATTCTTTTTTATTAAGCAAAATTGGGTACATGAGCAAACTGCTACTGAAGTACCCAATATCAGGGTTCCCCAACTCAAGAAGAGTGAGAGAATGTGTTCATATATATTTGCTAAATATATTTTTTTACCATTAGGCTATAAATCTACCACAGTTTACTGAGTTGTTAGGTTAGTGCGATACCATTTGGGTCTCGAGGCGAACGTAATTTCCAATTCTGGGTCGTGTATCAAAAGAACGTTTGGGAACAAAACATTCTCTTGGTGCACGACCCAGATAAATACATTCATTGTATCTATCTTATAGACTATATAATAGAAACAAAGTGTTCAATTAGACGGAGTTTGCTTCGTACATCAGGTAAAGAAATCTGTCGGGCTGAGCTGGGAGCCCATCTCCTTAGTAACAGACTGCGTTTCAGTATTGCTAAGACAATTGTGTGACTGTTTAATGAGTCTTAAACTAATTATTTGACATAGATCTTTCTGGTGTGCACAGTGGGCACCCGTTTTTTATTCACATAGGTGTTTTTTTATTAATAGAGGACAATCTAACTTAACCTTAGTGGGAAAATAGACACAAATGTAGCATAATGCGATCCTTTATTGACTAAGTTTCGCCCACAGAGTGGGCTTTATCAAGTCACAAACATCTGTTTGTGACTTGATAAAGCCTATTGTGTAGGCGAAACGTAGTCAATAAAGGATCGCATTATGCTACATTTTTGTCTATTTACCATCGTGTCGATATTTTATACCAGTTATCTTAACCTAACGTAACCTAAATAACTGAAAGGGTGAAATTTGCTGCAATCCATACATGAGGAATCTGCACAGAATTTGCGAGAACCGGTAGAGCTGAGACACTGCAGTAAATTGATGAGGATATCGTCAAGCATTCCGCTATGAGTCAATTAAAGACTCTTCTCAAAAATCACCTACTCACCCTATACTAAATACTCATACTGTAACAAACTTTCAAACCCAATATTATTTTACTTAAGATAATCTTAGTTTTATATTGTCATCCTCCTTAACACTTGTTGCAATTTCATATCATCATATTGCCATTTAAAATAGTATAGTATCATCATTTTGTTAATTTGAGATAAATTATATAACTAGAAGAAACTCAATAAATTTTTCTAGTATTGTTATTCTAGTATAGCATCAACATATTGTAACTTGAAATAAAATATACAACTAGATTAAACTCAACCAATTTCTCTAGTATTGTCTTTTAATAGTATGTATAATTATATTGTAATTTGAAATAATATATAACTAGAATAAACTCAATCAATTTCTCTAGCATTAAGTACTTAGTGAATAAGTCTTTAGAATAAGCTGCCCCTAATGCCATGGCATGCCAGTGGCTCTCCTTGCATTACAGTTTTATAATTGTAACTACCAATAACAATGTACACTTGTAACATGCATTGAAATAAAAATATTATTATATTATTATTATTATTACTAGCCACGACAGCTTCAAATCGAATTCACGTGTGAAGACTGGGGAGACGGAGAGGCATATTTGTTGACAATAGACATGGAAGAATGTTTCATGATTCAGGTCTTGGACACATGATAGCCTGCCCACCTTCACTCTTGATCGGGCCCAGCCGGTTAAAAATAAAACAACACATTAGAAGGTGTTAGTGAGGGTGAGAGAGTAGCTCAGGGGGTGTATGTTTCTCTCACTAAATAAACACATGAATCTTCCTGCGGGTTTTCGCATGCATTTGGGTCTCCTAATATATCCAAGCTAGTGCCGGGGCGCAAGTATCTCAGGCGATCATTCTCTGCCTCCCCAATTTAAACTAGATTTCTAAAATGGCTCGCATGTCAACACTGGCGTATCTCGTCTCGTTTACGTCTAACAGCACGTTAAACTACTAGCGCCATCTCTCACCAGCTGCTAGTACTAGCATTAACAACAGTATCCAGCTGCTGGGACTGGTTCTGTTCAGCACTCAAAACAAATTGGATGGCTTGCATGGAGATTTATAAAATATAAAAGTGTCTAGTAAATTATAGGATGAAGAGAGGGACGAACAGCTTCTGGAGGCGGGGGTTGTTGTTGGGGTTTTGTTGCTGTTGTTGTTTGTTGTTGTTGTCTTATTGTTGTTGTTCCTGTTGTCTTGTTGTTCTTGTTCCTGTTGTCTTGTTGTTCTTGTTGTTTGTTACTTCTTGTTGCTGTTGCTGCTGTTGTAATAATTCTTCTTCTTCTTCTTCTTCTTCTTCTTCTTCTTCTTCTTCTTCTTCTTCTTCTTCTTCTTCTTCTTCTTCTTCTTCTTCTTCTTCTTCTTCTTCTTCTTCTGCTGCTGCTGCTGCTGCTGCTCTCTGCTGCTGCTGCTGCTGCTGCTGCTGCTGCTGCTGCTGCGCTGCTGCTGCTGCTGCTGCTGCTGCTGCTGCTGCTGCGCTGCTGCGCGCTGCCGCTGCGCGCGCTGCCTGCGCTGCTGCTGCTGCTGCTGCTGCCGCTGCGCGCTGCGCGCTGCTGCTGCCGCTGCTGCGCGCTGCGCTGCCGCTGCGCGCTGCTGCTGCGCTGCTGCCGCGTGCCGCGCCGCTGCTGCGCTGCGCCGCTGCTGCCGCTGCGCGCTGCGCCGCTGCTGCCGCTGCGCTGCGCTGCCGCTGCGCTGCTGCGCCGCTGCGCTGCTGCTGCTGCCGCTGCTGCTCGCTGCTGCTGCGCCGCCGCTGCCGCTGCGCTGCCGCTGCCGCTGCGCTGCTGCGCCGCTGCGCTGCTGCGCTGCGCGCGCTGCGCGCCGCTGCCGCTGCTGCGCTGCTGCGCTGCTGCGCTGCTGTTTGCCGCTGCTGCTGCTGCTGCGCTGCCTGCTGCTGCCGCTGCCTGCGCTGCTGTCGCTGCCGCTGCTGCTGCGCTGCTGCTGCGCTGCCGCTGCCTGCGCTGCTCTGCTGCCTGCTGCTCGCTGCTCGCTGTGCCTTCCCGCTGCTGCTGCTGCTGCTGCTGCTGCGCTGCCCTGCTGCTGCTGCGCTGCCGCTGCTGCTGCTGCTGCGCTGCCGCTGCCGCTTGCCTGCTGCTGCTGCTGCTGCCTGCTTGCGCTGCTGCTGCTGCTGCTGCTGCTGCTGCTGCTGCTGCTGCTGCTGCTGCTGCTGCTGCTGCTGCTGCTGCTGCTGCTGCTGCTGCTGCTGCTGCTGCTGCTGCTGCTGCTGCTGCTGCTGCTGCTGCTGCTGCTGCTCCCTGCTCCTCCTCCTCCTCCTCCTCCTCCTCCTGCTCCTGCTCCTGCTCCTGCTCCTGCTCCTGCTCCTCCTCCTCCTCTTGTTGTTCTTGTTCCTGTTGTCTTGTTGTTCTTGTTCCTGTTGTCTTGTTGTTCTTGTTCCTGTTGTCTTGTTGCTGTTGCTGCTGTTGTAATAATTCTTCTTCTTCTTCTTCTTTGATGATAGCACTAGAGGTTTGTCTAGCTGTAGGTATTATTATTATTATTATTATTATCATCATCATCACTATTATTAATTATTACTTTCATGACTGACTATAGGTTTCAACTATCAAGGCCCAGCCTATAGATAAGACCACCGGAAAAAAACGGGCAAACTGGTCTTCAACTTCCTCGCAACAACTCGAACCAGAAAACCAATACTTAACAGGGGGTAAAATCGGAGGCCTCCAATACGAAAATCTTTGTTCCTCGAGGTACAGCACCTGCCCCAGTTCTCAATCTAAGACTGGCCATTGTAACATCACTCGCAGATGATAGTAGAGTATTTACGAGAGTGGCAGGCAACGAGGACGCAGTAAAAATCCAATTTAGAAAATCATGCTGCACCTTGACCAGCATAAGATGCTTAAGATGCTCAATTCCTCTCATCCTCCATCGCAGTAAAAAAGAGAAAGAGGAAAAAATGTTAACGCAGCATAGAACTGACTCCCTGCTGGAGCACTAGCCAGTCAATTCACTACTGCACCCAGCGTATTATAATAATTGTTGTGCCTTTTTTTTTTTTAACCTTACCTCATCTAACCTAATTTAACGTAATCTTACCTAACCTAACATTATCTAACCTAAAATAACCTAACCCAGCCTAGCCTAACTTAACCTAACCTAACCTAGCCTAACCTAACCTAACCTAATCTTACCCAACCTAACTATAGCTAATCTAAATTATCCTCACCTAACCTAACTTAAAGTAGAACATGAGAGGAACTGACTTAGGCAAACATCCAGTAAACAACCTAACTTTGGCGTCCGGAGAAGAGACTTTTTGAATTATTATTATTATTATTATTATTATTATTATTATTATTATTATCAAAAGAAGAGAGAGACTGTTTGAAGACGACAGAAAAAAGAACGGGTGCTAATGGACCAGACATGGGAAGCACATAATACCTCTCTGAATCGCATTTATATTTTATTACCTCAGCCTAGTAGAGGTGGGAGAAGCTGAGAGGTGACTGACAGACACTTCCCCGCGGGACTGACAGACGCTTCCCCGCGGGACTGACAGACACTTCCCCGCGGGACTGACAGGTAGACGTCAAACTCCGCAAACTGAAGGGAATGAGAGGAAAAATATTTATAGGTTGCATCTTATTTTTGTTTGTGCGCTGAGATGTTTATGAATTAGTAATGTTTGTGTGTGTGTGTGTGTGTTTCACCTATTTTCACTCACCTATTTGTGGTTGCAGGGGTCGATTCAGAGGTTCGCTGGTCGCTATTAGGTCGACACTCTCCTCCTCCATAAGCTTTATCGTACCTCTTCTTAATGCTATGTATGGATCCTGCCTCCAGTACATCAGTCTCCAGATTGTTCCACTTCCTCACAACTCTATAACTGAAGAAATGTTTCCTAACATCTCTGTGACTCATCTGAGTTTTCAGCTTCCATTTGTGACCCCTTGTTGCTGTGTCCCATCTCCGAAACATTCTGTCCCTATCCACCTTGTCAATTCCTCTCAGTATTTTATATGTCGTTATTATGTCCCCACTATCCTTCCTGTCCTCCAGTGTCGTCAGCTTGAGTTCCCTTAAACTCTCCTCATAGGACATACTCCTTAGCTCCGGGACTAGTCTTGTTGCAAACCTTTGAACTTTCTTTAAATTCTTTATGATTTCCTTCTTGTCCGCTATTTTCTCCTGATTATCCAGGCATCATCCTTATCTCTATCTCAGTCTCCATGAAAATTTACTGCAGTGGATTTTTTTTTTTAGAATAAATACGCCTGAGTGCTTTCGTGTATTTGCATCCACATCTTCTGAGGACCTAAGATGAGCAACTACCTTTGAAAATGAGCGTGTGTAAATGCACGAGACGCTAAGGTGTTTCTGAAGTTCTGTTCATTTTTCCACTATGGTACGTCTTTCTTTTCATTTTTAACTCCCTATGTGTGTTAGTGAGCCTCACTCTCACTGTGACATAAATTCCTCCCAGTATATACACACTGAAAGACATAAATCTCGCGATTTATACGCCCTGTCGGCTGTATTTCTTTAGTTTTCTACAGGTATATAAAGGAGAATTTTAGTCATTTCAGACATAAAATAAAATTATTATTATTTTACATCAGACATGTGATTAATATTGCTCAGTCATTACCAAGGTATTTAACTTGATCAATGTCATTAATACGATATTATAATCAGGAATAATGTACAGCAAATAAATTATTACATAGATTACATATACCTGAATTGTCTTTCAGAAAAAGACAGACACACAGAGAGAGACATACAGACAGAGACAGACAGACAGACAGAGAGACAGAGATAGAGCAGGAAGTCGGAGGCTTAACATTTCACACTGAGGCTGTCTACAGACTCGCTAAAGCAAATTATTAAAGAGGAACAGAGAGAGAGAGAGAGAAAGAGAGAGAAAGTGAGAAGGGAAAGAGAGAGCAGTCATAAGAAATAATTACAAATTATCACCATACGAGATAAAAAAAAAAGGATCATAATATTTCTCGTGATGGTCAACAACATTATCTCTTGTTTACAAACATGGCATGGCGGCTTTCCATGGCAACGCCCAGGTAACTCATCAATTAGCAGGTAACTCATCAATTAGCGGGGTAACGCATGTGTTAAGCTCAACTTAGTACCTCCCCAAGGAAGTAATGAGAGGTGCAGCCTCCTCAAACTCTCAGTGAGAAAGGGGCGTGTTAGCCTCAAACTCCAGGTGATGTATAATGCTCTCGTATATTTTTGTTTATTTACGCAGGCTTGATCCTTTCGTCTGCAGATACTCTATTCTTCTCACATCTACGGTCATATTTAAGCGGCTATCGTAGGTCGATGAATTTTGTGTATTTTAGTAAAATATGTTACAGTCAACTCTTTCACAAAGCTCCACTACAATACTCTATTTTCTTTTTGTAAATGCGACATTGTATACAATTTATGAGTCACAGTGCGAGCAATACAGTGTATACAGTCACACTGTATACATTGTTTACAGTGTATTAGTCACACTGCACCCGATACTTTGTATGCACTCTATAAATCACAATGGCACCTATACATTGTATACAGTAAATAAGTTACAGTGTGAATAATACAAGTAGTAAATGATTCAAAACCACTCGTTTCGTGGTTTCATTGATATGTAGACTGCTTGTTGAGGAGGGTATTCAAACAGGAGGAGGCTGAAATTAATCCTTGAGCATACCACTGCCACGAGTGTCCTCGCAACATGAAGCAAGCCTAGTTCGCTAGGCTCATGTTGTTTCTAGAATCGATGACTGAGTGGATAACGTGACATGTACATTGTATGGTCTCTTGAGGCGGGACAATGTGTCGTGGGGTCGAATCCTGGCGGCCGCAGTTTGGTAAATGATATATATATATATATATATATATATATATATATATATATATATATATATATATATAATCGAGTACAATAACATATTGCATTTTTTAAACAAAATTGTTAGTTAACTTAATAATAATAGAAATAATAATGCTTATTTATGTTTAAAGATATGTTTTTATATCTATATGTAACCTAACCTAAACCAATTTAATCTAACCTCAATCCTCCCTACCTAACCTACCATAACTTAACCTAGCCCACCCTAACCAAAAATAAAGAAAATAGCGTTGTAAGTTTCATGAAAAGTTAAGAAACTGACGAAGGGAGTCTCAGTGTATGTACACTAGTCTCAGTGTATATACACAGAGAGACATTCACCTCTCGGTGAAAATTATGATGTGCATAATGAGGAAAGGACGCCGCAGGAGGTATCTTCAAGCCAACCACAGGATATCTAGGAGAGGCGACCTCTGAAGCATACACAAGGAGTTTTCCAAGATGAAAGGAAACCCTAGTATCGAACCTAGGCAGTGAGTCCAGGCACAGAACCCTAGCAGTGGACTAGATGGGCAGAGAGCCCTGGCAGCGACCCAGATGGGCAGAGAACCCTGGCAGTGGACTAGATGGGCAGAGAGTCCTGGCAGCGACCCAGATGGGCAGAGAACCCTGGCAGTGGACTAGGTGGGCAGAGAGTTCTGGCAGCGACCCAGATGGGCAGAGAACCCTGGCAGAAACCCAAATGGGCAGAGAACCCTGGCAGCGACCCAGATGGACAGAGAACCTTGGCAGAAACCCAAATGGGCAGAGAACCCTGGCAGCAGTTCAGGTGAGCAGAACCCTGGCAGCGACCCACATTTACAGAGAACCCTGGCAGCGACCCGAATGGGCAGAGAACCCTGGCAGTGGAATATGTGGTCAGAGAACCCTGGCAGCGGACCAGGTGGGCAGAGAACCCTGGCAGCGGACCAGGTGGGCAGAGAACCCTGGCAGTGGACCAGGTGGGTAGAGAACCCAGATGGGCAGAGAACCCTGGCAACAGACGAGGTGGACAGAGAACCCTGGCAACAGACCAGGTGGGCAGAGAATCCTGACAGTGACCCAGTTGGGTAGAGAACCTTGGCAGTGAATCACCCGGGCAGCGAGCCAGGGCAGTAAATATGGACTGTAGGAAGCGCTGGTGAGACAATTAAAGTAACTGACCTGCGTAAACAAGCCAGTCGCAGTACTCATGATAAATATGTGTATATCTCCTCGTTTAATTGGTCAGGCTTACCTCTCCTCACCCCCTCTCCTTCTTGTTTCCCTTTCTTTACCATCTTCCCCCTCCTCCTCATCCTCCTCTAACATCACTCTTCCTCCCTGGGTTCGATTTATTAGAGTGGAGAAACCCTTGGGAAAGTTTCCTTGCATCCCTGCTACCCTGACAACCTAGCAGTGAAAATAGGTACCTGTGTATTAGCCGAATGTTGTGGGTTGCATTCAGGGGGGAGAGGCAGGGGAAGAAAATGTGTTAAAAATCCTCTAATCCAGCAGGAATATCATCATATCCTGTGTAAGAAACCCTCCAGTACCGCACCAATACCTGCTGGAAATATTCAAGTGTTGGGTAAAAGGCATCTTTGTACCTAGTGATGTTAATTAGAAAAGAAAAACTTCTTTCTCCATCCTTTTCCCCTCCCCCTCCCCCTCCCCTTCCTTCGTGTCAATTACCACATACAGAGCTGACGTACGATCCCTTGTATCTGCCGCTGTGTTGGTTCTTCGCCGTGTCATTATGATTACACCTGTGCTTCTGTAGCAAGGGAAGATAGTAATAGCGTAAGCAGGTAGATGCAGAGAGAGAGAGAGAGAGAGAGAGAGAGAGAGAGAGAGAGAGAGAGAGAGAGAGAGAGAGAGAGAGACAAATGGGAAAAGACAGATCGCAGTACTGACGTTCTACAAGGCTATCAGCTGAGGACTAACTGGACTCAAGAAGCTGGGAAGAAAAATCCCACTTCAAAATAATTGGAAAAACCTTATAATTGGAAAGGAATACTACTTCGCGGCAAACATAAAGAGAAACAGAATATTTAATGGAAATGATTGCGACGATTGCAGAATTTAAAGTATTAGTATGAAATACAAGTAGACAAAATAAGAGCATTTCTAAGTTATATACTCCGAGATGTGTGTACCTCTGATAGTTTAGTCGCTGTTTTAAGAATTAAAATATTCTTAACTGGTGGTACAGGTTACATGTAACCTTAATGACCCTCGTGAAGTTGATAGAATTTAAAAACAACAAACAAACCAGAGAATTTATTGTGATAATTTTTAATCTCTCTCTAACACAAATTATAGATTCTAGAAGTTGTTTTAATTAACAGTTTATGTCTCCTAACTTCAGTAGCAATTACTCGTCCATTGACAATGGCAGTAAACATTACGACCTCATATCTAAAATTAATTATTGACACAAAGAGAATTTCCTTCATGTCACCTGGAGCGCCATCTCCCATTACAGTCTGTAATTCATTTTGATATAGCGTGGACATTTTCAGTTGGCGACGAGCCTAAGGATATGCAGCCCATGTCGTTCTCCTTCAATTTTTTTCATGAATTAAGTATCGAATAGATTCTTGTCAATATATTTGTCATGGAAAAGTGGCTGACACAGGTTTCAGACATAGTATAATGAGCTATCTATGGCATATGATATGCGTATAGAAATACAACATATAAAACAAGCTTTTATTGGTACAATGAGTATTTTTTTTCGTACTTTGATAAAGCAAAAATGTAGTCCCGGTAAAAATTTGCTTTGTGTATTGCACCTTTATACTCATTCCCTTCCGGCTTCGCGCCTATATAGCCGGCTCATTAAGAGCATTATTATACCTACTTGACCCAGGTTCACAGATTTACTGTGTATGTGTAGTGAAGCCACACAGTGGCTTCATCAGTTCATACAAAGGAGAATGGTGAAGAACAGGAGGAGTTTGAGGTAATCAGTCCTTCGGCCTTGAGTCGATGTAATCGATGTAATCATTATTACAATAAATGTTATATAATGCAGACTTGTAGAAGAATAAGACGTAAGTGCAACTCTTGGGTATCTTCCACAGTCTCCAGTTTATAAGCTCTGGATTGTATTGAAAATTGCCAGTAGTAGGCGAAACGTCTTCGTAATAATACTTCTGGGGTAACCTGCATCATTATCTTTAAAGTTCTGCTATTCCATTAGTGTCTGATGTAGGATCCTTCACCATTCTCCCTTCCTTCACCAGTTACTATACAGATATTATTATTATTAGTAGTAGTAGTAGTAGTTGCAGTAGTAATAGTAGTAGTAGCAGTAGTAATAGTAGTAGTAGTAGTAGTCGTATTAGTAGTAGTAATAGTAACAGTTGTAGTAGTAGTAGTTACAATAGTATTTTTATTGCGAAGCGCTAAGCCCGTATGGGGTCACAGCTCCCCGCTTCTAAACACCTCTCACATTTCTCCTCCAATCGCCACAAGATCTTCTATCCTGTCCACCGCATCTTCTTTCACTTGTGGTGCCCCTCCCTCGACACCAACAAATAGGCACCAGCGCTGCCAACTAATTTCCCCTGACGACGTGGACGGTGCCATATGCGGGGGGAAGGGATGCCAGCTCCATCGCCTTTCTCGCAGAATGAATTTCAGCGATGTCTAGTGCTGAGTTTTATCGTCTCAGAGATGCAGGTAGAGCGGCAGGAAATGCCCACCTGCCTGTCCACCTCACTTTTTTATTACCTCTGCAACAGATACAACAGATGTGCTCTTCCTAACACTTTTTTTTTGGGGGGGCAGGGAGGAGGGGAGGATTCCTGGTTCCTAGGCCTTTCGTGTATCCAAATGCACAATAGACTACACGCTTCAGCGGCAAGATCTAAACCATCTAGTATTTCTCTCTCTCATTGAAAAATAAACCATAGAAAAGAAAGATTCAAGGCACAAAACCTGTCCAACTGTACTCCCTAGAACGCAGGCGGGAGAGATACATTGTTATATACACGTGGAAAATTCTCGAGGGATTAGTACCAAACTTGCACACGAGAGTCACTCCCTACGAAAGCAAAAGACTCGGCAGGCGATGTAACATCCCCCCAATGAAAAGCAGGGGTGCCACTAGCACATTGAGGGACAACACAATAAGTGTCGGGCCCAAGATTGTTCAACTGCCTCCCAGCATACATAAGGGAGATTACCAACAAACCCCTGGCTGTCTTCAAGCAGGCGCTGGACAGGCACCTAAAGTCGGTACCTGACCAGCCAGGCTGTGGTTCGTTCGTTGGACTGCGTGCGGCCTGGTTGATCAGGCTCTGGTCCAACATGAGGCCTGGTCACAGATCGGGCCGCGGGGGCGTTGAGCCCTGGAATTCTCTCCAGGTAAACTCCCTTAAGAAATCTCATTTAATCCTTAAAGACACTGAAGGAATTTGACACAATCACGCAGGACAACTTCGATACTGATATCGTTTCTTCTAACTTTTCCTTGACAATTGAACCTCTTTCTTTTATTGCAACTAAGCACATTCACCTGCTAATTTTCTTTTTAATTTTCTAATTTTAAGAAGTGAAGTTGCACCGCGGGATGCTTAGCACCGTCTTCTCCAGTGGGAGGAGCTGCCAGTAACGACGGGAGATGAAGGCAGCATCACCTCCCACAACTATTCTATTGTCTTCTTCCGCCTCTTCAAGGAAAATGTCCAGACGCCGGTGAAGAGGACAAAAAGACAATTGTGCAGAGTTTAGGACATTTGTTAAAGGAAATAAACGTCCTAAACTGTGTCTTAAAATCTGTCCAAAATCTGTTCTGTCTTCTCCCCCCCTCCACATCTGTTCGGTATCAACTTGTTTTTTATTTTACACAAAGGAATTGAAGCTACTCTCTTCATAGCTCTTACCTGAATACTGTACCTACTATACCTTAGGCACTGTATGATCCTCATGATTATAGCGCTTCCAGATGAATGTAATAATAATAATAACAATAATAATAATAAAACCAATAATAATAATTATAAATAATAATAATAGTAATAATAATAAAAAATAATAAAACAACAACAACAATAATAATAATAATAATAATAATAATAATAATAATAATAATAATAAATAATAATTAGACCCCTCCGTCGTGGCTTTCAGTGAGTTTATCTGGCTGGAAGACGAGTTTTGCCTCGGGATTAATTTTAAACATGGTGGTGGTGATAATAAGCCGTGATACCCCTAGCAGCTCTTTAAGTTGCGATGCCCAGCCATATTTCAGCGAGGTTTTTATCTAGAAGGCAGAGAAAGATGGCAGAGGTGATGGAACGCCTGGGTGAGCGTGTGGCAGCTAGACTGCCTCGCCTGCATTCTTTGCTTGCCCATACCTGCCATACCCTTGGTTTGATCCTTCATTTTGTCTTTCCTTCCTGTTTGTTTGCCTTTCTGCTTGTCTGCCTGCCTACACGCCTGCCATCCTGCTTGTCATATTGGTAGTCTGCCAGTCTACTAATTTGCCTGCAATGCCTGCCAGTCTGCCTATCTATCTAACGTTCATCCTGAATATGCCTACCTGTCGTTCTACCTGCCTGCCTATGTCCCATCTTGCCTTCCTGCCATTCTATCTGCCTGCTATATTGCATACCTGCCTCCTTGCTTGCCTTGGCTACCTGCCACCTTCCCATTCTGCCACTCCGCCCTCTTGCCTCCCTGCCATCCTGGCTGCTACTATCGCAGCCACCATGCAAGCACAGTGGGGTACCCGACTGGTGTGGGCAGCCACCCGCGGTTAGGTGTGTGCTCATTAAAACTGACTGGTCAAACACCCCTTGATTTATAGCCCTATGCATACATGCCAGGAGGGGCGTATTGCCTTCTGGATTATTGCCTAATGAGTGACGAATTGCTCTTTCCAGCAGGGAACCTTGTGTGAGAGAATATAGCCGAAACCCTTCACCCTAGATGCCGGAGCTATACGTTTTTCCTTAGATCAAAGCTGATTGCTTCCTATTCCCCAGGCACTGTGTGACTCCCCACGAGGTAAATAAGATATTCCGTAATGCACTCTTGTTAGCTAGTTCTTATGCCTTTTGGATATTCATTTGCCCTTGCGTTACCGCCCACATGATGAGTGTTGGACGCACAATAAATTAGTCGCTACCGTCCACAGACTGAATATGGGATGCACAGTAAACTAGCCGCTTCCGCCCATAGGATGGGTATGGGGTACACAGTGAATCAGGAGCTACCATTTACAAGACTGATATCGGGTACATAATGTACCAGACGTTACCATTCATATTATAAGTATAAGGTGCACAGTATACTAGCCATTATCTTCAGTAGGATAAGAACTAGGTGCACAATAAACTAGCTGTTGCTGTTAGCAGGATGGATAAGCGGTGCACAAACTAGCCGTTAGGTTTAACAGGATGGATAAATGGTGCACAATAAACTAACCGTTAGCGTTAACAGGATGAATAAGCGGTGCACAATAAACTAACCGTTGTGTCGGCTAAATCTAAATAAGAAATTCATTATTTTTTCTTAAAAAAAAAAAACTCCTGTTGAACAAAATAATTCCTCGTCATTTTTCATGATTGGTTCTCAAAGTCTATTTCTCGACTCTTTTTGAAAACATACAAAATAATATCTTCTTTAAGTTACATTAGGTCATATAAAATCTATAAATGCGTATATGTAATCACAAATAAAAATTAAGGGAAAAAATCTGCAGTCTAGCAGACGCATACACCGAGAGTTGTACGTCTTTCAGTATTTATGTGCTGGGAATATAATATAATTTCTTCTTGGTGGTTAAAGTATTCTTGCCTGTTGGTGAACAGGTGACATACAGCCTTAATAACCCCTTGAGTAGTAGAGAGGCTATGAGCCCAATTAACCAGCCAACCGACATGACTCACAGCACAACTGGGAAACGTTGAAACCTGCACAATTATCTCTGGTGGTTCGAGAATAGCTTGGAGGTCACCGTCTCCGCGGAACGGTCTCAGACCAGGCCTCATGGTTGCTTGCCTGATCGATCAGGCTGTTAGTGCCCGCCTCCCTGCAGTCCAATGTATGCACCACAACCAGGTTGATCAGGACTTGTTTTGAGGAATCTGTCTAGTTCCCTCTTGAAGACAGCGAGGGATTTGTTGGGACTCCCCCTTATGCATAAACTGAGGGGTGTTGAAGAGTCGTGGTCCTTTAACACTTATTGAGTTTTCTCTCAGTGTACTCATCGCTTCCCTCCTTATCATTGGTGGTATCCTGCATCTTCTGCCAAGCCTCTTGTGTTAACAAGTAATAATTTTGGAGTACAGGTTTGGGACCAATCCCTTCAGCATCTTACGATGTATTTGCTTAGGTTCTAAGAGTACAGTTTTAGGGACTTCAAACGCTACCAGTAATTTAGGTTCTTGAATGAGTTTATACGAGCAGTGAAAGTTCTTTGCACATTTTCCAGCTCATCAATTTCACCTGTCTTGAAGGAGGCCGTTAGAACTCGCACATATCAATATTCCAGCCTAGAGAGAACCAGTAACCTGAAGAGTATAACTATTGACTTGGCATCTCTGTTTTAATGGTTTTAGTTATATAACCTATCGGGATTTTTTTTTTTGCACTTGCTATAATAACATTGTTGTGCTCCTTGAACGTGAGAGCTGACATTATAACTTCAAGGTCTTTTGCACTCGACTTTCTGTTGAGTGATCTGAGCTTGTCTTCTACTCCGGTCTTGTTTATATTTCCTCCATTTTTCCATGACGTAGTAACTGAAATATGTTCATATTGAACATCCTACTGTTGTCAGTAGCCCACTGGAAGACTTGGTTTGTATCAGCTTGGAGGCTTCCTGTGTCTTTTATGGATGTCACTGTCATACAAATTCTAGTGTCATCTGCATTGGATGATACAGTGCTAGATTTATGTCCCTGTCATTGTCAGAAATGAGAATGAGTATTGTGCCTTGGGCGACAGAACTCTTCACTGCAGCAGCCCCTGATTTCATTTCCTTTACTATTACTCTTTGGGTTCATTTTGTTAGGAAGTTTAATATCCATCTGCCCAGATTCCCAGTTATTCCCTTTGCCCGTATTTACCCAATGGTTGCACTTGTCAAAGGCTTTTGCATAGTCAATGTATACCTCATCTGCATTTTGCTTTTCTACTATTGCATCCAAGACCATGTCATCATGGTCCAGCAATTGCGAAAGGCAGGGGTGTGCAATGTGCTAGTAGAAATATTATCTTCTCTATTCCTCTCTTATTTGCTTCTCTTTCCCTCTTCCTTTCCTTTCCCATTTATTTCCTTCATCTATCCTCTAATATTTCCTTCTCAATCCCCCAAGCATTCTTTTTCACCGCCTCTCCTTCACCCTCCCAGTTTTGAGTCCCGCCCATCTGATACACCACTGTGGGCACCTTGAGATGGTCGACCTCTGCTTTGTGCTTACACCCACATTTACACCTCACGTTCACGCCCGTTCTCCACGCCCACGTCTATTCCTCACGGGAATGAATGTTTCTCAGGTCAATGACCAGTCCTCACGCCCATACAAAATATGAATCCTTATGTCACAGCCCATTCCTAACTGCCGCGCCTATTCCTCTCACACACGCCTACAATCACAGATCGTTTCCCCACGCCCATTCCTCAGGCCTCTACCACGGCACCCACGACCTTTACTGCGTCACCCACGCCCATTTTCCGTACATGCACATCTTCCACCACCACTGTCAACCACTACAACTATCACTACCACCACCAACAACAACAACAACAACCACTAAGCGCAATCTCATAAAAGCATCGAATGTTCTTAGAAAGCTTTGAGGGATAATAATAATAATAATAATAATAATAATAATAATAATAATAATAATAATAATAATAATAAACACTCTAAGAAATAAAAAACCTAAATCTTCCAGGAAACCGTATGAAAACATAGGTTTCTACACTTGGGATATTCCCTACCATCAGCCAGTCATGCACTTGCGCTTTGCTGTCAGCTGAATAGCTATATTTTTCAGCTAAAGTTAATGTAAACACACGCCTTCACGCAAGACTGGAAAACAAACATTATGTTTATTTTTCCTTACCAACAGGTCTTGGTAGGCTGTGTTGGTAAAATTTAATATATATATATATATATATATATATATATATATATATATATATATATATATATATATATATATATATATCGAGGCGCAGGATATTCCAAATGCTGTTAAGGTCAGATGATGTAGCTGCCTCAGCATTTCAACTCATGCTGTCGAATCACACAATTCATGATACTAATGCATCGCCTCGGTCTGTTCGGGGAAAGCTTCTAACATCAAAGCGTTTCTTTGTATTTTAAAATATTTATTTAATTTTTGCATTAGACCCGTGAATAACACGCAAGCAAACAACACGTGTTCATTACAACACAAATGAAAATTTTGCGACCCAGTTTCTACAATCAAGAGAGGATGATAGTATAGCACTCCTTAAATTTATGGGAAAATATGCCGCACTGTAGGATGTTTTTTCTCCATTATACCATTGATATACCTTTAACATGTTTCGAGAGTTTGTCTACTAGCAGCCTGGCCCCGGGGAAGTCATTTCAGTATTAACTCTTCACCCACTAGTGACTTCATGAAGATCATGAATCATCTGTAACTTTCTTCTTTCCTCCTCCTAATTTCCTTGTCTTTTATAAACAATCTCTCTATTGCTCTTCAGATCCCGTCTGCCAGAGACCTTTTCAGTAACAAATATTTTTTCTCTCTTACGTACCGTACCTCTGTTTCCCCTTCAGCATTTTTTCATATTTGTTTCCTCCTGTATACTAAATCTTTTCATTTCCTGAGGTTCCTCCCTTAGCTTCCTTACCTGTTTTTTTTGGTCCTTGGGATGCAAGTATCTTTTCTCTTGTTCTTCTCTTACTTCTAATAATTATTTTGCTAGTCACCTGTTCTTCACGGAGAAGGAGACGTGTAATGGCCACCCACATCATTCTCTCTTCTTCAGCTCCCATTTTTATTTATCTTTTGGATTACCAATCCATTACTCATCGAGTTCCACCCAGACAGGGACAAAATCTTGCTCTGATTTTAGCTAATTGTAAAGGTGTTTTAGCCCTTGTGTACAATGTACGTGTGTATGTACGTGTGTGTGTGTGTGTACCTGCCTGTCATTCTTGTCGAAGCTACGTCCTAAGACTTCCGCTGGGACTTCACGCCTCGTCACCTGCATTGTTTACACAACAAGTCCTGTTGAGCTGCTAATCATAAATCTTTTCCCTGCCAGTTTCCCATGACACCGCGCCGTCAAGATTTATACAGGCTTCCTTCTTCAGGTTTTATATATATATATATATATATATATATATATATATATATATATATATATATATATATATATATATATATATATATATATATATATATATATATATATATTCACCTGGGGAGGATCCGATTTGAATATCAGAAGTCCTGCTGTGAACGTGTCCATACTGGTGTAACTGGCAGAGTGAGAATGAGAGAGGCGTATACGACAGAGAATAGCGGAGGAAGTTCTGGGCGGAGGGATTGGAGGGCAACTAACAACTGGAGAAGGAAGTAAGGAGAATAACGAGGGATAAAGAAATTGGGGGAACGAAGAACAAGTGGATTAAAAACAGAGAAGAACAGAGGAAGGAGAGAAAGAGAAGAACAGAGAAAATCGAATAATATGAGGAAAGTAGAGAATGACTGAATGGGGAGGCTAGGGACGTCATCTAAATTAGGCAAGAAGAGCTTGGGGTGTAGAGAGATAGGGAAGTGATAAGTGAGAGGAATACAGAGAGCACATAGTAGTATATGGGAAAGACAGATAAGAGGAGACCCAACCGTCCATATCGAGGTTATCCAATGAGAAAGATTAAACTACTGTCCAGCTATCACTACGTCTGGCTACAGTGTAGACAGACACATCCTTACCTCATGTGTATAGACTTTATACACATGAGGTAAACATGGTATAGCATTTCGACGCATTCAACCATTTCTGTATTGTTAATTTTCATCATGTTGTGTGTGTACTCACCTAGTTGTGGTTGCAGGGGTCGATTCATAGCTCTTGGCCCCGCCTCTTCACTGGGTCACTCTCCCTGCGCCATGAGCTTTATCATACCCTTCCTTAAAGCTATGAATGGATCCTGCCTCCACTACATCGCTTCCCAAACTATTCCACTTCCCGACCACTCTGTGACTGAAGAAATACTTCCTAACATCTCTGTGATTTATCTGAGTCTTCAACTTCCAACTGTGTCCCCTTATTGCTGTGTCCCATCTCTGGAACATTCTGTCTCTATCCACCTTGTCAATTCCTTTCAGTATTTTATATGTCGTTATCATTTCCCCCGTATCTCTCCTGCCCTCCAGTGTGTGTGTGTGTGTACTCACCTAATTGTACTCACCTAATTGTGGTTGCAGGGGTCGAGACTCAGCTCCTGGCCCCGCCTCTTCGCTGTCCGCTACTGGGTCTCTGCTCTCCCTGCTCCATGAGCTTTATCATACCTCGTCTTAAAACTATGTATTAAAACTATGTGTGTGTGTGTGTGTGTGTGTGTGTGTGTGTGTGGTGTGTGTGGTGTGTGTGTGTGTGTCAACATGCGTCAGGTGTGAAGCCTCCACCACCCTTGTGTGTCTGGTAAAACGGAGGGAGACGCTGACAGCTCTCTCCCTCAATTGTCCCTCGCGCCGTCTTCTGTGTTTGACCACCGACAGCCGCTTTGTCAAAACCTCTCCTCCGGTGTTTGTTTTCATATGTTCGCTGACGACGGGCGTCGCTTATTACGTGGGCAAGAACCTCTCTGGCTGGTGAGCAGCTGCGGAAGGCGAACTCATGAGTAATGGTTGGTCACTTCGCATATTGTGTCAGTAAATGGAGTAGGGTGGGCGATGGGGAAGGAGTGTGCATTGAGAAGTATACAATACCCGGAAAAATAAAGTCATAATACCGTAGCTGGAACAATTTGCGTCTAAACGGGGAAAAAGTCGAAGTCATGGTAGGTGAAGAGAGACAAGAGAGGCCAAACACAAATCAAGTTATGCCTTCTAAAGATTAGAGACATTGACAATATAACGAGCAGAATACATGACTCAACAGAAAAAAATAAGTCGGGACTAAGATTCATATTATGAATGTTATACACACGAGCTGATTCAAGAAAACATCCTCTCCCTTTCCTGTAGACTTTATAAATTTAAAAACAGTTTTCTCCTTGCATTAACAACAACACTCTCATTTGTCAAGTTAGAGACCAAAGCCATTCCATTAAGCTTCTCTCGCAAAATTATTGATCCCTCTTCTGGCTTTCACAAACTCTTCGAGCTTTTTTTTTTTTACTGACGAAGTTATAATAATCCCAAAAAACACGTTGCAGAACAACTTTGAAATTTGACATCGTTTCGCTCTGTGTAAAAGTTTACCAAATTATGACTTTGTGGTTGTCGTGATTTATTCCTCAGAAAACAATGCAGTGTCCTCCGAGATAGATTTTAATCAGACTATCGGATGCTTACATTGTTATGCATCCTCTGGCCTACCCGAGCTAGGTTTTACATCCCATTAAAAAAAGAAAAAAAAAAGAATCGTCACATAGGTGTGTAAACTTAAGATTGTGAAACCCTTACTCTTTTCTACACAGAGCGAGACGTCATCCCAGTAAAAGCTTGTTCTGAAACGTCTCTCTTTTCTTCCTTATTTTGGGCAGTATGCCATCTGGAGCCAGAGAAAGTAATAAAAGTCATTAATAAGAGTTATTAAACCAATTAGGAAGGCATGAATTTTCTACATATTGGTTTGTAAACAGTGATGGAGTGAATGATGATGAAATTTTTCTTTTTCGGGCCACCCTACCTTGGTGTGAAACGGCCGATGTGCTAATAATAAATAAATAATAGGTTTGAAAACAAAAGATAATAAATTTGAGTGCTTTGCCCGACTCTATGGTTATTCAAAAAGCCCCAAACGCTTTCTTATACTAACCCAAATATTAAAATAATTTAGAACTAATTTGCTAGGATTATTTGAGCTACAAGACAGTCTTCAACCTGAGAAGACAAGAAATTTCGAAATTTCATTGGCACTCCAGCGAGCAGAGACACAGACAACCTCATCGAAACTTTTTAATTTTCATAAGATTATATAAACCACGTGAATATTAAGAGCTTCAAGACAGTGCAGTAAACATTATCAAGGTATCATTTCAAAGACATGTGGCGGAATACAATAAACCGGACAAGGACTCAGTATGACCACACTAGGGGAAAGATAATGATGATTTTGATGATGATGATGATTATAATAATAATAATAATAATAATAATAATAATAATAATAATAATAATAATAATAATAATAATAACATTAATAATAATAATAATAATAATAATAATAATAATAATAATAATAATAATAATAATAATAATAATAATAATAATAATAAAAAGAAAGGATGAGTTACAGTGAATTAACGAATACTTCTCTTGCACATACACAAAACTAAAAAAAAAAAAAAAATCCCTTCGGAAACAGCGGATTAGCGAACACGAACCAAAAAAAAAAAATACTGCTTTTTGGAGGACCGTCTATGATTACTTAAACGGATGGAATGAAGGTTAAACAGTCACCCACTTTACACTCGAGTGATGGCCCTTCAAGTCATAGTGGAGACCTCTCGACTTGCTCTTGTAGCGGTCACCGACAGCGGCGTCTGTGTTGACTAAGAACTCGAGGGGTGCGGGAGGAGAGTGTGTGCACCTTATGGAGAATGACGAAGTCCCTCCCTCTCGCACTCCCTTGTGTATGCCAGCTTTCCGCCGTTCTCTCTGATGTCACTCATGAGAAGCGAAAATGGTGAGGATGTCGCATGTATCAGTCTCTCAGCGCAAATTTGTCCCAAGATATAACGTTCAGCTCATGCAAACGTTCACATGCGCTCTCACGGTTTTAGGATGGGTATGGGGTGCATAATAAAGATATTAAACTTAACTTAAAGGTTACACACAGGAGCAACCACAAATAGGTGAATAGGTGAGTACACATGCACACACATATTTACATATAGTGTTAAACTACATACCAGTACTACTAACGTGCACAGTTTACCTGAGTCGCTTCCGAAGGTCATCGCCCTCGCGGCCCTGTCACAGACCAGGCCACCCGCTGCCCGCAGTCCAACCTATGCACTTCAACACGACTGATCAAGAACTGTCTTGAAGAATCCGTGGAGTTCCCTCTCGAAGAAAACGAGGGGTTTGTTGGTAATATCCCTTATGCATGAAGGGAGGGTGTTGAAGAGTCGTGGTTCCTTTGCACATATTGAGTTCTCATTATTCTCTCTTCCCTGATTTTCATTGGTGATATCCTGCACAGTCTGCCAAGCCTCTTGTGTCCATTAGTAGTATTTTCAGTGTGCTGGTTTGGACCAGTCTCTCCAGTATCTTCTAGGTGTATATTATGATGTATCGTTCTCGCCTACGTTCTAAGGACTTCAAGCCCTCCCAGTAGCTAAGGTTATAGAGAAGATTATTAGGAAAAAAGTGGTGGAACGCCAAGAAAGGAGTGGGTTTATTCATGGCAACCAGAACAGCTTTAGAGAGTAAACCCTGTCTCACAAACCTATTGGAGTTCTACGACAGGGTAACAGAAGTAAGTCAGTAGAGAGACAAATGGTAGAGGTGCCTGTAGGAATAAAAGGGAAGGTACTACACTTGATCAGTGCATACCTAACAGGAAGGAAACATCAAGTGATTGTTCGTGAAGAGGTGACGGAATGAGCGCATGTGACGAGTGGGGTTCAACAAGTATCTTGTATAGGTACAATAAAGCCCTTGGAGCAGGGAGAGAGCAGACCGAGTAGCAATCAGGGAAGAGGCGGGGCCAGGAGCTTTGAATCGAGCCTTGAAACCCCAACTAGGTGAGTACACACACACGTCACCAGAGCAATAACTTTTCGACTTTTACTGTCACCCGTCCTGTTGAATCGTTTACCAATCCCCATTCGTCTTCCCTTTTCCTCCAACAAGGGCATATACGCCCAGAGGTAGTTATCTAGCAGTATATTTTACGAGACGTAAAATATACTGAAGAAGAGAGAAGCTTACGGCGACGTTTCGGTCCGACGTCGTAGTAAGCTTCTCTCTAATATGTGCAGGTTATTTATGTATTGTTCCAGTCACGGTATTTGTCTTTCTGTTCTTTATTTCTCCATGTAAATGTACCGAGAGGTAAGTGCAAAGCGAGACGCTCGATCCTCCGAAATCCCCGACGGAAATATAGAGTATAGTGTTTCTCTCATTTAGTATACACTGAGAGGCGTGTATACAATGAGAAAATATTTTATTTCCAGTATTATGAATTAAAGCATCCTTGACTGGCGGTGTGCAGGTGCAATCTTGCAAACGACATGCAGCCTTAATGACCCTCGTGTGGTCGAAAGTCTTCAAACCAAACAAACTAGCCACTAAACTTAGAGTTCCAGCCCGAGTTCACTCAGTATCTGCAGTTACAAACTTAATTTACTACCTTCATCGCTATAATTACGAAACGAGTCTTGACCCCCACATCGCAGCGCTTGCCCTAGTCAACCGTCATGAAGAACGAGTTTTGCATTATTTAGAAATCGACACACCAGCCATTTGCTCAAGAGCTATAATTATATTCAGCGATAAGCCGGGGCTTGAGAGCCTCCTTGCCCTTGTGGCTCGAGTTTCTCCAGGTTATATTTACGGCGAATTTACCGACCGCTACTGAAAGAGAGAAGGGTCGATAGTGTGCTGTTCTCTGCTTCTCCTCTGTCTGCTTCGTTCTTTGAGGGCATCGAGAAGGTCAGGGAGCGATGCTACTGGATAGCAAGGAGGCGCTCACGCCGTGAGGGACATGGTGCAATTTATTTAACTCGTAAATTATCGATAACGCATTTTCTGCCTCATCCCATCCCCCGCATCTCTCCACCTTCTCCTCCTCCTCCACCTTTTCTTTCACCGCCAACCCCCCCTCCCCCTCCTCCTCCCCCACTCCCCCTCCTCCTCCCCCCACTCCCCCTCCTCCTCCCCTTGCCGTCTTCTTCACCTCTCCCATTTCCCCACAAATCATTTGCCAGAAGCTCCTATGACCATGTAATTACTACATATGCAACTGTAGTTGAATGTCTGTCTGTCTGTCTGTGTCTGTCTATTTGTCTGTGTCTGTCTACTTGTCTGTGACTGTCTATTTGTCTGTATCTGTCTATTTGTCTGTGTCTGTCTATTTGTCTGTGACTGTCTATTTGTCTGTATCTGTCTATTTGTCTGTGTCTGTCTATTTGTCTGTGTCTGTCTATTTGTCTGTCTGACGGTCGGTCTCTTTTACTACGATTGCTACAAGATATTTCGCTGGTTGCGTGATCCGAATAAAGGTATCCCTGTATACCTTAAGTCTCTTTCTACCTCAATGCAAGCAAAAGGAAAAATATAAAATATTGCACAGGCTTCTAGGGCAACATTGAAGATTTGAGTAAATCAGAAGAAACATTGACAAGTTATCACATTAAAACTAGTGCCAAATTTCTCAAATAAAAAATAATAATTTTTTTTTTTTATATTTTATTTAAAAACACATATATACATAACAATCCAATAAATGCCCAAAAATACATCAGGCTCATATAAACAAAAACAAGCAAACAGAACAGGAATAAACACATCAGTCTATATATCCTATAATAAGAACCCGTGCTAAAAGCACAAACAAAAAATGTCCATCCTACTACCCAATCCTAGCTAAGTTTTTCTATACAATAACATAACACACTGTCAATGAAACTGAACATACATTGTCTCAAAAACACCACAAAATTTAACCGCTGGTTACATATCTTACTTCTTCCCTACCACAAAAACGCAGTACATAGCCATGAAATAAAATAAAACCTTAAACTTTCTGCCTATAAAACAGGTGTTGCACAATAACACACAAAACAACTGACCCCGAAACAAGGGTCACACCACAACATCATCTTAAATAAGAAATACATTAACATCAAGCCATCACTACCGTAGACAACACTGTCTACAACACAACGTCACATTCCCACACCGGATAATAAGACCACACAAAACACATTTGTGTTGCATACATATACAAACACTAGAAAAAAACCAAAAATATGCAGAAGCTGCTCCTAATGTATAATTCAAACAAAAGATAGGGAACACATACAGAATACAATACTAAAAACGTTAAACTTAAGACAAACATAGCAAAACATCAACTTTATCCTACATGAATTGCCACAGATACCTGGGACAACTTCACCAAGCACACCTGCACACTGTCGGTTGTCTAACACCTAATACCTCCTAACCTCCAACCTGCCACATAAATGCAAACTGCCAGCACATCACCACCGACAAACCCTACTACTTTAACTTTAGATTACACTACTACATCCTAGAGGAAAACCCCATGCGTCCATGACCCCTATGACCTCCCCCCAACCAACATCACTCCAAGTCTGAGTCAACACACACCTGAAAATTTACCTACAACCCCATAAAACCCCCGAAACGTCCAAAATTCGGACACCCACGATACCACCCCGACCCAACCCATCCTAGCTTCAACCCTGTATACCCACGCCTAACCAACCACACATCAATCAACCATACTATACCCTAGTCAACCCTTCCGGATATACCCAACCTCCTCCCCCACTCGACCAGTCCCCCTCGAATGGTTCCTACGTCATCCCCAAAACCTTAAAAGGGACACCACCGTCATCGTTCTATAACCCTCTGAGAAAGCTTCAACCCAAGTTCTCCCATACAAACCCTGATTCCTACATTTCGTCCTGTAAAAATGTGCCGCCAAGGCACGAACCCGCCTCCCACCCACTACCTCGCGCATACCCCACGACACATATATGAAATCAACCACCAGGTACATTAAACTTCTACGTACATTTTCCTCAAACCCACCAATATCCAGGCTTAAAGCCCCTAACATCGAAAGCCCACACCCACCTACACTCCTCAGGACCCGTCCAAACCATTCCCGTACCCGCCTAAATCTTCACAAAAATACACCGCATGGTACGACGTATCCAAAAGCCCACATCTCAAACAAGTACCCTCACTCGCTAAACCCATTGCACTATACCCCCGCCTCCCCCAAGCTTGTCCAAAACCCCCACCCGAAAACCCCTTGGCTCTCTGACAACTAGTAAAACCCTCAACATTGCCTCACATAAACTCAGGTCACGTCCACTCTACCACCTCCGTACCTCACGCATGACCACTCCCACCCGCTTACCCCCCCCTCCCTCCTCCACATATCTCTGCTTTACATATATCCCTATAAGCCTCCTATGTAAGGGTATCAACCCCAAACCTCCCTTACTAACCGGCGTCATGACAACCTCCTTATTAAGCCAATGTCTACCAAAACCCCATATATACCGCAACGCTCTCCGCTGTAATAATTCAACATCTCTCCCCACGAGTGGGTATACCTTGCCACATGCCACAATTTACTATACAGTAAAACATTCACTACCATAACCTCTGCATTAACGTCACATCTCCCGGTCTCCATCCACTCATTCGCGCGATTGTCGCCGTTACCACCTTAGAAGAATTTTCAACCCCGCCCTACTCGCATCATTACAATAAATTATCCCACAAATTTTCAAGCACTCAACAACATGCCAACCATACCTATTCCCCAAGTCCCCGCCCACCCACGTCCCCACCTCTAACAATTTAGATTTCACTCTGTTAATCCGCATCCCTGTAGCTGCCCCAAAAACACTTATAATCCTCCCTATAGCATCTAACCCTCCCACCCACCTACGAGAATTGTTGTGTCATCAACATAACCCACTATTCCAGATGCACAACCAGGTACCTGACCCTCCTCCCCTACCCCTTCGATACTAACCTATAAAAAGGATCCTGTAAGCATGCAAACAGAATTTGCGACAAAGGGCACCCCTGTCGCAAACCCCGCTTCATGTCCACCACGTTTCCCACCCTTCCATTCAATTGAACCCGCACCAAAGCCCTCATACAACGTTTGCACCCAACCCACTACTTCATTCCCAAAACCCTGCTTACGAAGAATGTCAAATAACATATTCCTATCCACACTGTCATAAGCCGTTTCCCAATCAAGCCCAAAACCCCACGCCCTCTCGACCCTCGATGAATGACCTAATCCTACCATGCCCATTCCCCATACACCTCCCCGGTATCCCATACTGACCACGTTCTATGATAGAATCCAAAACCTTTTTAACCCTATTACCCAAAATCCTTGCAAAGATTTTGTAATCTGCACATAAAAGTGTTATAGCTCTGTAATCCTTAATCGTTTCCACCACTTTCCCCTTAGGCACTAAAACCACAACTCCAGTGCGCTGATCCTCACCCATATACCGTACTTCCTTCAAACGATTGAAAACTTTCGTCAAACATTCCTTCAACACTCCCCAATGTTGAACATAAAAATCACTAGGTAATCCATCGACTCCCGGCGCTTTACCCATCTGCATCCCCTTCACTGCGAACCACACTTCCTCCTCAGTTATACTACCCTCCATCCCTTTCCTCTCCTCCTCACTAATCCCTACCTGTATACCCTCCAAAACTTCCTCTTTCGCCTCCACCTCCTCCAACCTACAGTCTAGATACCGCCGAAACCAAACATCCACAAACCCGCTCATACCCTCTGTCGACCTCAGTACCTGTCCCTCCATATACCCACCCAACTCCTCGTGTACCTTCAATGACGTCATCGTCATACCCTGCCTCCTCTTTCGAAAACCACGCAAG
Source organism: Cherax destructor (assembly GCA_009830355.1). Classification (NCBI taxonomy): domain Eukaryota; kingdom Metazoa; phylum Arthropoda; class Malacostraca; order Decapoda; family Parastacidae; genus Cherax; species Cherax destructor. The sequence continues at coordinate 390,807 of WNWK01000704.1, forward strand.
ACAGTCAAAGACGGTTTGTCCCCCCATAGCACATCCTCAATACCTGCCCTCACTCTGATAGCCTGGAATCTCTCATTCTGTATATCCTTCAACTGGCCCCTCAAAACCTCTATGTCCTCCAGCGAGTAACCCGCCCCCCCCACATAACAATCCCGTAACTGCCCCTCCAAATACCTCTGCAGGCCATAACGCAATCGCGCCTGCTCTCTACCTTCACGTTTATAAAAATCCTGAATACCCACTTTCGCCACTCCATTCCACCAACCCACCACATCTTCCCGGTCCTTCCCATCATTCCACATCCCTCCCACCACTCCTCAAAACTCCTCCTACACAGTTCCCCTGCAATAAGCCCACGTTAAGCTTCCAATAACTAGCATACGTTCTAACAGCTCCCTCCCATCCCAACACTGCCAACACACCCCTGTGATCGGAAAACCCAACATCAACGCAATCCACGCCTTCCACTATAACATCCTCGACACATACACACGATCGAGTCTTGCAGCATAGCCCCTACGTATGAACGTATGTTCTATATGCCACCCACCGCCCCTACCACATCTCTGACTCCTGCCGCACCCAAACATCACGCAAAACCCCCAACTCACACCCCGCCCCTCTCGGTTCCACATCCCTCTTCCTAATCACACAATTCCAATCCTGCGATAATAGTCACAACCGGCAACCCACATAAGAAATATATCAACTCCTCTCTCACAAATTCTTCCTTAGTTTTCTACAACTTATAGCCGGCATATAAACTCCCACTATACACACTCTGACATTCCCCATAAACCCTCAACCCTACCACCCTCCCACCCCCCTCTTCCCAAGCCAACAACCGAAAGGGACTGGTCACACGTATTCCTATAGCCACCCCTCCCTTGAAACTACCCGCACTACCCGCATAAACTGTAAATCCACTTAACGTCAAATCTCTCCCCATCCTATAATTATGCTCTTGCAATATACACACATCCACATTTAAACGTCTTAATGTCACCTCTACCCATTTACGTTTGACCTCCGCTCGAGGCCATTTACATTCATCGTTAAACACCTGAAAAGAACGCAGTGGGCTTTCCTCTACTTTTCAACTTCCTCGTCACTACCGACTTTCCTTACTAATGCTCTCTTCCTCACTGACACTCCCAGTACTTGCCTGTCTGCTTTCCTGTCCCTCCCTCCCTCTCTACCCTTGACACTCCCCGTCCCCTTTTGCCACCTCCACCCAGGCCTTCTTGCACACCTGTTGCCCAGGTGTTAGGACATCGTCCTCAACTAGACCACTAGGCCTTTTCCTGGAGTCCCCTGTAGCCTCCATAGCCTCACAATCCTCTCCCCTGTGCACTTCTACACCAACCTCCGGGACCTGAAGGCAAGGCCCACTCTCTGAGACGCCCATCACACTCGTCTCACTCTCGTCCCTCCTCACCTCTGCTCCTAAGTCCACCACACCATGCTGTGTGCCCTCACACACAGGACTGTCCAACAACAGTGGAAAATCCTCCAAAAGCGGCTCAGACAAAACCAAGTTCACACCTTCCGGCAGAGCCACTTCCTCCGTCTCCGCTGTCTCGCCATCCTGGGTCACCTGTGACAACGTTAGTACACGCTCATCCTCCTTATCAACAATGTCACTCCATTGTCCACTTGGCACCACGCTCCTATTCTCCCGTGGCGACTCATCCATAGCATCCACGACCACCACTTCATCCTTCCTCATACCATCAGCAGCTCCATGTCTCTGTTGGCCCATCCGACGATCACATGCCGCCGCCACATGTCCAGGTAATCCACACAGGCGACACGTTCGAACTTGGCCTGCGTAAGTCACATAGACCTGCTGCCAGAACTCCTCCATCATGACGTATGAAGGTATCTGACGTTTGAGCGTCATTTTCAAAGAAAATGAACCTTCTTGCAGCCCGGCATAAGTCCCCTGTGCCCACCGGCCCACCGTGGCTGCATGGACGTCACCAAATTGACTGAAGACGTTTCGCACATCAACATCCAACGCTTCGAACGGCACGTTTCGAACTCGTATATAAGTGTAGTACCGTGACACATCTCGAAGCCGTACCTCTAATCCCGTGTTGACGACAATCCTCTTCTCCTGATACGTGTCAACCACTCGCTCATATGCGCTGGCCACTGCAAACTTGACAAAATCCTCGACGAACCGTTGAGAGATATCCCAAATAATTTTTCAATGGATATCCCTAAAGAATCCCTCAAAATAGCTGGGAGGAGAACATCTGCGTTGCTTGGGTAAATCGCGCCCTGCAACACTTCAATACAGACAGTATTGACACGTCGTCTGTAGCGCTCCACCATGTTGATGAAAACTACCAGTTCTCAACTCCACCGCTAGGGACCAGAAACAAGCACACCCGCACTCCGCAAAGGCTGGGCAGCGATTCTCCAATAATAAATTGGCACCTACACAGTGCAAAAATCTCCCTTCCCCCCAAAAAAAGTGGATAGAAACAATTTCAGTGACTAACATACTAGCTAAGGCAACAGAAAATATAATGAGAAATATAAGTGTTGAGCAACTAGAAGGAAATGTGTCAACAGTGTTACTTTGGTAGTAGCCCTCTCTCTCTGACTCATAAAAATAACCATAATTTTTAAAGGGGTGGACCGGTAAGCCAGCGGTAGGCCTCGGTCAGATGACCAAAGCTCCAACTGCGGGTCATCGTATGAATAAGACCCGCGTCAGGAAACACTTTTCCTGTTTCCTGACAAACCTTACCTAACCTGACTTTTCTGACTCAAGACAGTCAGACGGACAGGCTGGACTCTGCCCCAATTACCAACATAACTCCTCAGTAGCTCCTCTCTCCTACGTACGGGTTATTTGTGAATTGTTCCATTCACAGTATCGTACCTTTTTGTTATTTACAGTTGTTTCCTTTGTTACCATCGCTTACCCAACGAATCCCATAACAAATGAACATTAAAGCAGTAACAAGCACGGATTCAGAGACAGATAATCTTGTCACACGAATATCCTAAAATTTTGTCAGAGTGGCTGAAATACGGGCGAGAAGGAGCAGGTAAACTGTGTCACCCTCGACTGTAAGAAAGCATTTGACACAGTGTCACGCAGGAAGCTTGTATACAGAGAAGAAAGAACCGTCGCACCTTAAGGCGATACATAAATATTTGAGGAATGGAACGCATAAGATAATTTTAAGAAATGATATGTCAGAGTGGACACACACACACACACACACACACACACACACACACACGCACGCACACACACGCACACACGCACACACACGCACACACACACACACAAACACCACACCACCCCACACACCACCACACACACCACCACACACACCACCACACACACCACCACACACACCACCACACACACCACCACACACACCACCACACACACCACCACACACACCACCACACACACCACCACACACACCACCACACACAAGTGTTTCCTTACACATACACACATACATACAACAGGCCTAGTGTCAAATCGACATGTGCCTAGGACAAAATGGTAACTAACACACCTGCAACGACAACTGCAACCACAACTAGGTGAGTACCCACACACACTCACTACAATTTACAAGACATTTTTCAGTGTTTGCACTCCTTGACAATGTATGAAAATGTCTTTCACACTCACACTCATCTAGCAAAATATTATCAGTGCCCGCTAATGGCCCCTATTTCGGTCCTGTGCGTACCCATATCCGCAGCAGGTCTCCAAGGTAAGCAACCTCTGGACGATAGATTAATGTAGGTAAGGGAAGTCGGCAAGTTAGATCCGTAATAAAAGAAAAAAAATGTAATTAGACTCCATTATTTGAGGTGGACGTTAAGAGCTGTGAACCCCAGACACAGCATTTCCTCAGAGAGGAACTTAACCCTTCAACTGTGCCATCCCCATGGAGCCCAGCACACATATATTACAACACAAATGTTTAAATATCAGTTTATACGAGCAAATGTAATTACAGGGGAGGACACACAGAAATCTGTGCCCAGTAAATACACCCGCCCGGGTAGGCTGGAACCACCCGCCCGGGTAGGCTGGAAACACCCGCTCGGGTAGGCTGGAAACACCCGCTCGGGTAGGCTGGAAACACCCGCCCGGGTAGGCTGGAAACACCCGCCCGGGTAGGCTGGAAACACCCGCCCGGGTAGGCTGGAAACACCCGCCCGGGTAGGCTGGAAACACCCGCTCGGGTAGGCTGGAAACACCCGCCCGGGTAGGCTGGAAACACCCGCCCGGGTAGGCTGGAAACACCCGCCCGGGTAGGCTGGAAACACCCGCCCGGGTAGGCTGGAAACAGTCCAGCCAGAAGAGAAGAACTCCTCTACCTGGACCACCATGGGGAGGCCGCCTATTGTTTTCTTATTCGTCTATTTAAATGTCATAGTTTTTTATGTTCTTATTCAAGTTTATCAACATTTTCATTCACATAAAAGTGTGATCTCTGTATGTTTCTATGTGTAACTTCCTAATCTTCGTATCAATTTCTGGTGTTATTGTGTTAAACATTGTGTTTATTCGTATCACCGGTGGTGTTATGTACAAGCGTGACATTTATATCTCTTGATATTGCTATGCATAACACCGTTACCTTTGTATCCTTGATATTACTATATATAAAAGCGTGATATTTGCCTTCTAATTTAACCAAGTTGTATAATATTGTGAGCTTTGTGTTACAATGTATAAACATAATATCTTTGGTATTACTGCATATAACCTGGTGATCTTTGTATCTCTGAGAGCACTGGCAAATGTTTCTGATAGTTTGATAAATGTTATCTCTCCATCCATTTCATTATTCAACAGTTTCTTCTATAACAACTTTACAGATTATAAATACAGGATTTAGTAGACAGAAATTCAAATTGTTTACCAGCTATTATGTTGAATCCATTTTTCTCTAACGACTTTTCCAGTTTTGTTACATCACTTATCAAGGCAGCAGCCTCAGTCTAAACAATCTACCCTGGCACTTCTGTCTGCATATGTACCATCCTGTAGAGTGTTTGTCCGTGTTAGTTACCATTTGGTACTTGTCACTAAGACACTTGGCTTGTTGTGTGTGTGTGTGTGTGTGTGTGTGTGTGTGTGTGTGTGTGTGTATGTCCCAAGAGTTTTCCCTCTTCTTTTTCTGTTTGAAACCTATTGATTCTAATATCTTAATGTGGACAAGGTTATTTCGTTACTGAGTGTGAGTTTATTGGTAATCATCCATGTATAAACCTTTTTGAAGTTCATTATACCCTATGTTGTGTATTAACAAAATGTTTCTTCGTCAGCAAAGAATACAGATGTAGGTGTTGGGTGACGTTAGATAGGTCACTGATATTAATGGCTAATATTGGTGTCTCTTACTGAGGTCGGATTAGAATCATGTGTACCCGTGTCCTCTTGAGCCATTGGTGGTTAAACTTGAGTAAGAGAGTGCTGCGGTCAGTGATAGCAAAGGCATTTTGCAGATTTACTAAGAATCAAGTAGGATGCTAATTTCTCTCCAGTGCTGAATAAGCGGTGTTTAACAGAGGACAGGCGTAAGGAAACACGCCCAGTGGTTTCACCCTTGCCGGAGATCGAACCACGAACACTTTGTGTAAAGCGAGAGCGTTGCCTGTCAAGCCACGGGACACCAATAATAATAATAATAATAATAATAATAATAATAATAATAATAATAATAATAATAATAATAATAATAGCAACAACAGCAACATCAATAAAAGTAATAAAAAATAATAATAATAATCTTTATTTTGAAGAGTGAATGATATAATTAATTAAATGGCATAGTTTATAGAAAACCCTGGTTATGAAGGGTATTTCATTCAGCCTTTTTGGTTGCATTTTTTGGTTATTTGTTTTATCTTAGGATACATCATAAATAACTATGTTGTTATTTTAAATAGTGTATAAAATCTAGCTGTGGTAGGCAAATGGATGCTTAACCAATGAATGTGTATGGTTTTCTGAAGAATAAACAATCTTTATTAGTCACCCTTTAAACATTTTCTTTTCTATAATCTTAAATCATAGAAAATGAATGCTATTGAATGATTAACATTAAAATATTTTCTCAACATGTATAAGCTCTAGATTTTATTCGGATTATATATCAAGAGGGTTAATAACCCTCCCTTTGAGCACTCAAAGAGGGCTGTCTACCAGGCTGGGATCAGGACAAGTAGGGACATAATTGTGCAAGATAATCTTAAAGGACCCCAATGGAAATAAGTCACTTCGTCTGACTTTTTGGGTTATCCTAGGTTCTTCTACACATATGTTGCTATGCATGATAATTAATATATGTAACTGTATTTGTGTATAACTGAATAAACTTACTTACTATTCCTGAGTGACTAGGGTGGACTCCCGACAAAGCCATCTGGGCTTCCCGTGTGGACTACGCTCTGTATGGCATCAGAGAAATGCAGTTACGTGGTTAAATGGCTGCAAGAGCACGTAGAACACTGTACGTGTCGTAAATATTTCAGAGACAGCGGAGAACGATCTACATGCACAGGCAGGTCCTGCTACCTCTTTTCATTAATGTGAACAATCGTGTTGATTTTGGTGTCAAGGCTGTCTTGTGCTATTGAGCTATTTTAACTACTAAAGATATAGAAGTTTACTATATAAAAAATGACTCACGAAATCGTAATAACAGATTACAAACGCACTGGCCTGATTTTTACGACTCACTTGCCGTGAGTTTGATCCCCACCCATACCGTGGTTTGTTTACAAAATTATTGCATGTTAAGCTTTAAAAATGGGTGATTTATGCTTCAATAATTTAATCTTATTGTGAATAGGCTTTTAAAAATCAAGTGCTAAATCATGTAAATTATACTTTCTAGATATCAAGCTTCAGGGCTCCCAAGAAAATATTTAAAAACAAGAATTTACAAAATGTTCGAGAAAAATTGGGTGCTTTTATGAAGTGAAGCCATTTGTTTAGCTGCATGACTAACAGGGGAGCAGGTGTTGGAAGATATGCCGATTTGTCTTGCTCCAGCCTAGGATTAAAAAACAATTCTCTCAACCACAAACACGCGAAAAAAACGAAATATGTATTCTTATTCTCATTACTTGTAATCATAATCCAACCTTAAGTAATAATTAATTGCTTGTTTGTTCTCCTTGTAATTCTTAAATTTATTGTTTATGGCCCTTTTAACGTCCGTATCTGTGTAAGTAATTAATTAGTTATTGCTGTTGTAGTCTTCATCTAGGGTTAAGTTTGCCCGAAATGCTTTTGCATAGCTATAGGCTTTTTGCATGAAACAGCTAAATGTCACTCATCTCTGTACAAACATTGTTTTATTAAAATATTATTATTATTATTATTATTATTATTATTATTATTATTATTATTATTTTGAGCACGCTGACACCGAGTTTCGAGGTTCCAGATGTACGCTACTAAGCTAGATTATATATATTTTCAATAGGCTTTATTTATATATTTATATTTTTATAGATTCTGTTTACTGCTAGGTAACAAGGGCAGAAGGTGTTAGGAAACTTGCCATTCGTCTCGCCTTGGTGAGGATCGATCTCAGGTTCTTTCGGTTGCGAGCCGAGCGTGACACTGTGGTATGAGATACCACCAACTACTGGCCGATGTATGCCTGTAAGAATTAGGTGGCAAAATGAAACTAAGAAAAATGACAAGTATTAACCCTGAATTCACGTTATCTTGACCCCCCAGTGCTCAGGACCAACAGATTTTTCAAGTATATTCTGGTTCGTTATCATATCTAAAGATTACTTATAAACGGGTTATATATAGAGCAAGCCAACAAATGTTGAGTCTTTGTAAACACTAAAACCTTTTTAAAAGGGGGAAAGGGGGAAGGGGACTCTTGATGCTAGCTAATGTCTCTTGATCCAAGAATTTTGAACTATATTCCTCTTTCCTGGGTCACTTGATTTCTTCATTCCCCATGCACTGCATGACCTATACGAGTTTAACGCATCTTCATAATTATAATAATACTCATAATAATAATAATAATAGCTAATCAACGAAATCCATATGTATGCATGATATATATATATATATATATATAATATATATATATATATATATATATATATATATATATATATATATATATATATATATATATATATTATTATCACTACAGCCCCAACCCAGCAAACCGCCCCGACGGGATCACCATCTATCCTTGAAGAATGGCAAGCTCTTAGCATGGGATTATACCTGTGTGTCGACACTGGCTGACACCTACAGCCATCACAGTGTCGGGCGACAGGGAGGGGGCTGACCACAGAGAGGAGTACAAGATCGGCAAGTACAGGGACATAAGCCAACAGTATCAATTTGTCCCAGTGGGATCAGAGACCTTGGGAGCGTGGGGCAAAAATGCAACACGTTTCCTTAAGGAACTGGGTTCCAGACTCATCGACACCACCAGGGACCCAGGGCAGATACGTTCATGTTCCAGCGTCTCACGTGGCCATCCAGAGGGAAAACGCATGCTGCATACTTGGCTGCGTCCGGCTTCGGGGGAGCTGAAGGAGATTCATAATCTTTGATATATTGTAATTTTTTTTTCATGTTCATGTTTTCCATTGATGTATTCTGTCTATTAATAAAGATTCCATCATTATATAGGGGGGGGTAGGAAGAAAATATTCAAACAGTCGGGAGAACCCCGAGTTTTTCCCCGAGGTACGCTTATTCTTCTCTGAGGGTGAGGGGCCCAAAAGTTCTAGAGGTGGTACCCCCTAATATATTATATATATATATATATATATATATATATATATATATATATATATATATATATATATATATATATATATATATATATATATATATATATATATATATTTTGGGTGTGTACTCACCTATTTGTAGCTGCAGAGGTCGTTCATGCCCCTGGCCCTGCCTCTTCACTGATTGCTGGGGGGTTTTCTTTTCCCATTCCCAAAGGCTTTATCAAACCTCGTCTTAAAACTATGTATGGTTCCTGCCTCCACTACGTCATTTTCCCTAGGCAATTCCACTTCCTGACAACTCTTACTAAAGAAATCCCAAACCCCCCCCTTTGTCATGGTCTTAAATTTCCCAATTAAGTCCCTTGTTTCGTGTCCCATCTCTGGAACACCCTGTTTTTGTCCACCTTGTCAATTCCTCGATATTTTTTTGTCGTTATCATTCCCCGACCCTCCTGCCCCCCAAGCCCCCGGGGCCCTTTTTTCCCCCTTAAATTTTTTTTTCGTAGGACCCCCCCCCTTACTAGGGGACTAGTCTTGTTAAACCTTTGCATTTTCTCTAATTTCTTGACGTGCATAAAGGGTGGGTTTCCCAAACTGGTGCTCTCCCAGTATGGGTTTGGGCATATGGTGTACGTGTCTTAAAATTCCTTACAGGTATTGGAACGCTATTCTTAGGTTTGCCAGGCCCATAGCTGCGGCAGTTATCTGGTTGATGAGCGCCTCAGATTCCCCCGGTATTATACCCCCCCAAGTTTTTTTTGCTTGAGTAGGTTTGCATTTTTTGGGGACCTACCTGGAGTTTACGTGGGGGGCGGGGATAAACCCCCCGGGCCCCGGGGCAGCCAGGCCTCATGGGGATCGGGGTCTGATCAAAGGCTGTTACTTTGGCCCACCAAACGAAGTACGAACCACAGCCTGGTTGATCGGTCTGACAAGGTGCTCTAGTCCCTTTGAAACAGCCAGGGGTTTTTTGGGGAAATTTTTCCCCTTGGGGCAGGTCCATGTCCTCCCCCCAATGATACCTGGAAAAACCCGGTAGTCAGGCCCTTTCCCTTTTAAAAAGGGGGGCATCTGACCTAGTAGCACAAGCTAGTCAGGTCCAACTCACCCCCACCCCCCCTGTATTTATCTAACCTATTTTTAAAAAAAACACAACGTCTTAGCTTTATGATGGTACTCGGGGTTTTTTCCACTCATCCACCCAATTACCCAAAACCCGTGCTTTCCTTTTCCTTCCTGAATCTGAACTTTTAACGAAACCATTGCTGCGAGTCCCGTCTTGGCTGGATATTTTCCCGGGAATTATTTAAACCCCCTTTTTTTATTCCTGTTTTTTTTTTTACACCTCAATAATATTCCCAAAATTCTACCCCTTTTTAGAGGGGCAGATTCAGGGCCCCCCAGTCTATCCTCACAGAAGATTTTTGATTCATGGGACAACTTTGTCATCCCCCTCTGTTCGTTTTCATGTATACTGGGGGGGAGTTGAACATCTTGGGTCCCCCGGGCATTTATTTGTTGTCTCTCAATGAACTCGTGGCGCCCTTGCTTTTTATTGGTGAAAAGTTGCATCATTTCCGAGTCTTTTTTTTTCATAGGAAAAGGGTTTTCGGGGCAAGTTTGGTACAATACCCTAAGGTTTTCCAAAAGGGATATAATCATGTATTTTTCGCCTGCATTCCAGGGGAAAACAGATCAAAAGGGGGTTTTAACCGTTCCCAGTAATTTAGGTCCCTTTTCATACTTATGTGTGCCGTGAAAGTTCCCCCCAGGTAAGCAATGTTGCCAGCCTAGACTATAGTCTGTCTGGATCTTCTTTGCCTTTTTCCCCCCCCTTCATGACTTTGCATTTGGCGGGGGTTTAAAAGTGTGTGTGTATACCAAGTTGTACTCACCTAGTTGGGTTTTTTGGGG
>WNWK01000705.1:0-187500 GCA_009830355.1 Cherax destructor
CCTCACGAAACAATCCCTTTTTCACGCCACCATACCCCCCCCCTTTTGGGGGCCACCATAATCATCCTCACGTCACCATGCTCATTCCGCACCATTATACTTACCCTTTTTCCCTCCGCCCCGCCCAACTAGTATGCAAAAGTGATTTTTTGGGGATATCCGCATCCGGGGAACATCCGCACAATTTTTACATCCGATCCGCTTTTTCCCGTAAACAGAAGAGCGTCGGGGAAAAATTTTTGGTACTCCAAAACCCCAAAGTGATCACCCCCGCCCCCATTTTTTCCCCGCCCGGCCATGTAAAGGGTCCCCCAACCTAGCCCCCCCCCGTTGGATAGAGGGGTAGAAAAGGCAGGCCGAAACCCCTGAGCCGTCCCCTTTGCTGTCTACTCTTTTTTCCTTTTGATTGAACTGAGGGGGGGTGAGCAAACCCCTTCGGATTCAAAGGGTGACCTCATGGCTTAGGTAAAAAAAAAAGACTGGTAAGGGACAGTGATCACGGAAAGGTTTTGTGAAAAAATAAGGGTTGGTAAGATACAAATACTACTACTGAACTACTACTGACAGATATCCGCATAAAAACCCCCCGGGGGAACATCCGCAAAATTTACATCCGCATGAACATTCGCAAAATCTCTTCAATCCGCACCCTAAAATAAGTAAGTGGGGACATCCATATACACTTTCCGCATCCGCGGATTTTTTAACTTTTAAACCCCGGGGTACATCCCAAAGCATATACCCCCACACCAGAAAGCGAAGAAGACAAATCACAAATACATCAAAAATTTGGGGGTATCATAGAAGTACAAACAGGTAGAATCGGGGGTGGAAAACTCCAGCAATAGTGTATGAGATGTTTTGTAAATGTAATTTTCAAAAAGAGAATTGACTGGGACAAAATTAACAAAGTACTATCAGACACTGTGAAATAGCCATTAACATCCAAAACCCCTTTTCCCAGTGCCTAAAAAAGCTGAATAAGAAGAAAAAAACATGACCTATATAAAATATGTAAGTACCAGAAAAAAACCCCGAAAGAAAGGTCAAATATAGAAAGAGCGTAGGGTGGAAAGAAGAAAAGGGGTTACTGAACTATTTAAAAAAGGGAATGTCGCAACGAAGGAAAGATAACCTCGCCAAGAGTTTACTGAGATGCAACAAAAATTGTTTAACAGCAGAAGAAGCACAAAGAAACAAAGTCATCCGGGGTATTGCAGGGGACCTCAGATATTTCTTACTGAAAATGCACACATATCGCCTACATAAGTCGAATCAGATGTGAGATTATTTTTTTAGGTCATTTATATACATAATCAGTTGTAGGATTTTCCCCCCGGACTGGAAAAACTATGGTTTTTCCCCCCTTTTGGGAAAATGTTGAAAGATTTTTGTCTTTCTCTGGGCCTCAGACAGTAGTATAATGTTTAACAAGGACAGATTTCAATTGCTTTTTATGGAAGAATTGCTGTGGCAGTGCAGGACAAACGCAATTTCAACAGAGCAAAAATAATATGTGCGAGACTTGGGAGTAATGATATTGGAAGATCTCACATTCAAGGATCGCAAAAAAGTTACCATTCTTACTGCAAGTAAAATGATAAGCTGGATAACTGAACTTCAGGTCAAGAGATGCTTAGCAAATAAGATACTTTGAAGTTATATGTTCTCCCCCGGCTAGAATACTGCTGTTTACAGACAGTCCCCGTCCTTCAAGGTGGGCGAAATTTTGGGGGGTGGAAAACTAAAAAGGGGGTTTTTAAATACTTGTATGAGCTCAGTGAAGCCGAACTACTAGAACACTTGAAATTCCTTTCAACTGTATGAAAAGTACATAATTTACACCTGAAAATCGTGGAGGGACTGTCCCAAACCTGAACACAAAAACACTTTGATTTTTCATATGAAAACCTTATAAAAACAGGGGCTCAACGAGTATATTGGGGAGTCGATGAGCGCGGGCCCTGACTCAACGCTTCCCTTCGTTCAAAAGGGGGAAAATTTCTAACAAACCTTTTTTTTTAAGAAGGAACGGGCAAGTTCCCCAAATTATAGTCCCGACCAATCTGGCCGTTGTTCATCCCCTTAAATGCGAGCGACCAGTAGTAAACCCTTTTTAAAAGGGGCCTTTTTCCTGGGGCCTGGGGGGGGAGCAGGGCCGTGGGGGTGTGTTGACCCCACAACGTCCTTCAGTCTGCTCAGACTATTTTTGCTCTTGTCTAAGTTTTGTGGGCCCCCCAGAATTTTATGTTCGTACAGCATGTTTTCCCCCCCCTCTTAAACTGTGTTCCTGCTTTATAACTATTAATATTTTTCTTGGCTCTTGTTTGTATCTGCCCCCCCCCCTTTGATAGTTGATTACATAATTTTTTACTGTTGATGGTTTGGGGGGTCAAATGACACAGGACCCTGCCTCCCGATAGATGGCCTGATTTTATCACTTTTCGGTTTTTTGGTTTTTGGCCCCTCTAGGGAGTCTCTCCTCGGGAGAGGAGTACCATTTTTTCCAGAGGTTGTTTGTTAATAAAGAACCCAGCATCTTTTCGGCATAAATGGTGGGATATTTCCCTTTTCCCAAACACTCTCGGCCGATGAGGGGGAAATTTTTTTTACGGACATGAAATGCGGAATGTGAAAAAAAGTTTAAAAGTTTTATTTTTTTGTTATTACAATTTGTAATACGAGAAAAATTGGGGCAACACTAGCAAGTTGATATTTATAGTGTAAATTTGTTGCATTTTAATGATCGAAGCTGAATATGTTTAAAAGTGCTGAATGACCAAAGGGGTTTTAGTGCTTGAAAAAAAATAGAACGACAAAACCCAGGTAGTTGGTCCCAGTCGCATGCAGTTCGGGGGATGCACCACATTTGGGTTTTATTGGGGAAAGGGCTACTTCGAAGACAGCTAGAGGGGTTGATATACTCCTTTGAAAAGGTAGGGAAAAAAAAATTTTTGGGTCCCTAGTTGTACCTGTGCCTACCCCCTTTTTCTTGGGTCTCTAGTTTTGGGCCCTTTTTATTGGGCCACCCAGTTTTTAACGGGTTCTGTCCCTTTTTTACCTGGAACCCCCGTTTGTGCTTAATCTCTTCCCCTTGTACTTGCATCTCTAAGTTTGTCTCTGATTCCCGGGGGACCCCTTTTAATACATCCTCTATATACTTGCCCACCTGTATATCTGACCACCACCACCCTGTCTTCCCTGAAGACCCTCCCCCACAATTTAAGAAACACTTCACTAGCTGTAAACATACACTACTTCAGAATCCGCCGTCACCTAGTGTTTTTTGTGTGTGCCCTTTCCCTTTTCATCCCCCTTTTCCCTTTCCCCGCATTACATCTTAAACCCTATTCCCCCTCGGCTTCCCGGGCTCCCTTTTGTTTTTTGTTTAATTGCACCCTTAGTCTCACTCCCCCTTTTGATCCCATGTTTTCTTTTGGGGGCCCCCTTTCCCGGTTAAATTTCACCCCCACTCAATTAGATTATTTTATAAATATTGCTTCTGGATAGATGTGGGGGGGATTAGGGGGTTTCACACTTTTTACGGCTGTAATGATTGGTTTTTTTGTTGTGCAAGGAATTTTTTTTGAAATGTTTGATTCCTCGTTGGGTGTCTTGATTTTAGTGTTTGTTTAACTTGTTTATGACATTACACGGTAATAAATTATTTATGAAGTATATCATCCTCTCAATTGAAGATGTACATAGGTATTTGTATTAATTAGTCAGATTTGATTCTTTTGTAATTGAGTGGATTGTGTAATTGTGTGATTTATGATTATGCATGTTAATATGTGTGTGATTCTGATTGTGGGTATGTGGGGGTCTGTCTCGATTCCCAGATTCCCCGGCTGTGATGGATGGGGGGCAGGGGCCTCCAGCAGCAACAGCCTGGTTTACCAGGCAGCACCAGACGAGCCTGGCCCATGGCCGGGTCAAAAGGATACTGAAACCTTTTTTAAAGTAAGGAATGTTTCACCTTTACTTAAGACTGAATGATACAAATAATGTTGAGTACTGATGGTGTTGGGGTTTGTGTACGTTTTTCATAGCCAAGTGTTGAGAGTTTTTAATAAATTGCGAAAACCCCCCCTCAACAATTTTCCTGATGGAACAAAAGGGGGGGGTCTCAACCCAAAGGGGGTAATTAGTATAAATGTCGCCCCCCTTTTTCCCCTCTCTCCACACTCAAGGTGTGTCCCCCCTCACCATTCTCAATGTGTCCCTGTTTGTCGATTATTCTTGTCCCATATCCTGTTATCTCTTCCCTCTGTTCTCAGCTCTTCAGAATTCCTCGATTCAATCCTTTTTCTGCCAGGCCAAGTGTTCATTTGCTTTAGATTTTTGGCCATGGTTCATTTTTTTTTTTGGTTTTACCCCCTTTTAAAAAAAAAGAGGGACTTGCAGAAGGTCTGCTGGCCCATACTTTTCCCAAACCCCCATTTACCTGTCCAATTTATTTTTAAGGGGGAAAAGGGGGGGCCCAAGTCTGAATGTGAAAAAAAAAATTACCAGATAAAAAAACCATAAAAATTTTATTATTTTAACAACATTTATTCTTTTTTTTAATTTTTTAAATTTTTTTTTGAAAAAGTCATCGACGAAGTCCTTGCCAAAAACATGTACGTAAATTTAAAGCTACCCAAAGTTTTTTTAGTGACGCGCTTTTTTGTTTGTTGCACTCATCCATACCTTTTTTCCAAACCAGTGCTTTTTCTGTGTATTATTAAATTTAAAATTGTCTTATTTTTAACATTAGAGTGAATCCAACCTGTCCAACAGTCAGTTTCAGGGGGCCACTGTCTTAACAACTTGATCAATCAGAACAGTCAGGGTGTACTGGGAATTTTACTCTTAGATTTGTGCTTGGGGGATCGAATGTGTCACAAACCTACTGGAGTTTTATGACAAGGTAACAGAAGTAAGACACGAGAGAGAGGGGTGGATAGACTGCATTTTTGGACTGCAAGAAGGCGTTCGACACAGTTCCTCACAAGAGGTTAATGCAAAAGCTAGAGGATCAGGCACACGTAACAGGAAAAGCACTGCAATGGATCAGAGAATATCTGACAGGGAGGCAACAACGAGTCATGGTACGTGACGAGATGTCAGAGTGGGCACCTGTGACGAGTGGAGTTCCACAAGGGTCAGTCCTAGGACCTGTACTGTTTTTGGTATATGTGAATGACATACGGAAGGGATAGACTCAGAAGTGTCCCTGTTTGCAGATGATGTGAAGTTAATGAGAAGAATCAAATCAGTCGAGGATCAGGCAGGACTACAAAGAGACCTGGACAGGCTGCAAGCCTGGTCCAGTAACTGGCTCCTTGAATTTAACCCTGCCAAATGTAAAGTCATGAATATCGGGGAAGGGCAAAGAAGACCGCAGACAGAGTATAGTCTAGGTGGCCAAAGACTGCAAACCTCACTCAAAGAAAAAGATCTTGGGGTGAGTATAATACCGAGCACATCTCCTGAGGCACACATCAATCAGATAACTGCTGCAGCATACGGGCGGCTGGCAAACCTAAGAATAGCGTTCCAATACCTCACTAAGGAATCATTCAAGACTCTGTATACCATATACGTCAGGCCCATACTGGAGTATGCAGCACCAGTTTGGAACCCACACCTGGTCAAGCACGTCAAGAAATTAGAGAAAGTGCAAAGGTTTGCAACAAGACTAGTCCCAGAGCTAAGGGGATTGTCCTACGAAGAAAGGTTAAGGGAAATCGGCCTGACGACACTAGAGGACAGGAGGGTTAGGGAGACATGATAACGACATATAAAATACTGCGAGGAATAGATAAGGTGGACAGAGACAAGATGTTCCAGAGAGGGGACACAGAAACAAGGGGTCACAATTGGAAGTTGAAGACTCCTATGAGTCAAAGGGATGTTAGGAAGTATTTCTTCAGTCATAGAGTTGTCAGGAAGTGGAATAGCTTAGAAAGCGACATAGTGGAGGCAGGAACCATACATAGTTTTAAGACTAGGTTTGATAAAGCTCATGGAGCAGGGAGAGAGAGGACCTAGTAGCAATCAGTGAAGAGGCGGGGCCAGGAGCTATGACTCGACCCCTGCAACCACAAATAGGTAAGTACAAATAGGTGAGTACACACACACACACACACACACACACACACACACATAATGAATATATATATTAAATAATGCAGTATATCTTCCAGACATAGATAATTTTTATTTATTATTATTATTATTATTACCCTCCTCCCTTCTTCCTTGACTGGAGAAGTAATAAATAATTAATAATGAATACACACACAACCCGCACATATAAAAAAGAGAGGAGCTTACGACGACGTTTCGGTCCGACTTGGACCATTTACCTGTCCTTTGTGTTAGTGTGACTTTGTAAATGGTCCAAGTCGGACCGAAACGTCGTCGTAAGCTCCTCTCTTTTTTATATGTGCGGGTTGTGTGTCTCTTGTTCCAGTCACGGTATTGTGCCTTTTTTGTTAATTAATAATGAAAACCCCCAAAACTGTGTAACATTTCCAATTAGTTTTGGGGACATTTTAGGGCTCTGGACTATGCCTCGTTAATTAATTTTTTTTAAATCATAGACTTAATCTGTGCCTCGTTCATATTAGTATGGAAGCAATTAGCATACCTCTTGCCGGGTTGGTAACACTGCAGCCCACTAATATTATTCTCCCAAAATTGGTGTTCGTTGTATATTGTTGGGGTAATTTTTTTTATGAAAATGGCATTATTGTACCTTGTGTACTTACCATGTATCCTTACCTAGTTGTACACAAGGTGTTGTACTCAACAGGTTGTACTCCCCGAGTTTTGTATGTTGGGGTCGATACTCGTCTTCTGGCTCCTCGTAATCTCAGAAATTAATCGTTATATATACTGATTCTTAGCCTCCTGGGCCCGATTATTCCATGGAATTGTGTTTGGAGTTTGCCTTCACCACCTCCTCCATACGTTCTCTCCACTTGTTTCCTACTCTGAGGCTGAAGAAGTTTTTCCTAACATCTCTATGACTTGTATGTGTTCTTACCCTACAGTTATGCCCTCTCTCTCCTGTGCTTCGCATTTCAGTCTGCTCCTGTCTACTCTTTCGAAATTTTTTGAGTACCTCATACGTCATTATCGACTGATTACCTCAAACTCCTCCTCTCCTTTCAACTTTCTACTTTGTATTGGACTGATGAAGCCACTGTGTGGCGAAACGTTTCCTCAAAAAAGATACCCAAGTGTTGCATATGTGTCTAATTTAACAGTTATCTGGTTGATGTGCGCCTCAGGAGATGTGCTCGGTATTATACTCATCCCAAGATCCTTTTCCTTGAGTGAGGCTTGAAGTCTTTGGCCACCTAGCCTATACTCTGTCTGCGGTCTTTTTTGCCCTTCCCCGATCTTCATGACATTGCACTTGGTGGAGTTAAACTCCAGGAGACAATTCCTGGACCAGGCAACTGGCTCCTGTGTATGTAGGTGTGTGTGTTACCAACACAGCAGCGCAATATTTATATGATAAACTACTGAACTAATTAATTTTTCAAGATGCAGTTCACTCAAGTGGTGTTTCAAGACACTCCCCCTCCCCCACATACATAAAGAAAATCATACGATGAAGTTCATCGAGCAAGGAGAGAGTGGACCTAGGAACAACCAGGGAAAAGGTGGGGCCAGGATCTGTGACTCGACCCTTGCAACCACATATAGGTGAGTACACACCCAAGCTTCTACACCTCATCTTTCATGCTGCTAAGCAAACTTTTATATTAAACAAGAGAGAGTGTGGGTTTTTATGCCTTCTAAAAGCATATGTCTCAGCCAGACTATCTTTTTAATCGAGTCTTTCAATTTCATTCCTCATAATGCAAAGTTAATTTCAATATCTTTGTTGTTGAGTGCTGGGATGGTATCAGCTCGAGGACTTGTGAGATAAAGACACATGTGGATAAAGACACATGTGGATATAGGAATACACTGCATTAACTAGGAATACACATGGATACGAGGAGAAACTCGAGATGCACTTGTCGAAACATGGACACGTCTGCCTACATGAATATGCAGCCGTGAGAGCATTGCACACTCGGATGTTCATGTCTGGCTGGCACCTCTCTCACCCACACATACATCACACATTAGGTCAAGTGTCTGTCGACAAGTGCCTTTGACAACCGGTAACTAACACAGTAGTGGAGGAACTTAGTGGTACATACATATCAAGAGACTTGATAAAGTTCAGCCCTGAGCGAAACGTCAACAGAAACTATCTTGCTTTGTTGGTTCTTGTCTTTATGCAATATCTGTGATTGGACCATATCAGTGACTGGACCATATTAATGACTGGATCATATCAGTGACTGGACTATATCAGTGACTGGACCATATTAATGACTGGATCATATCAGTGACTGGACTATATCAGTGACTGGACCATATCAATGATTGGCCCATATCTTTGACTGGATCATATCAGTGACTGGACCGTATCAGTGACTGGATCTACACGTCTCTGCTGCTTCTTAATTAAGAGAGCAGTGTATCTCAAGGAGTGTTTGAATACAGAATACTGTATGTCAGCCAGATGTTACTGAGAAAATTATATAATTTTGGAGTTATTCACACAGTTTTTATAGCTTATAGGCCTCTTTACTTCTGACAAATTGCATATAGACCTCTTCAGATGCATTATATTGCATATACCAGAATATTCCTTATTGCAGTATATTTCATGGAGGCCTCTTTATTTTCTGTATATTTCATGTAGGCCTCTTCATTTCTTGTGATAAATTAGACACATGTACAACACTTGGGTTTCTTTATAAATACCTAAGTGTTGCACATGTGTCTAATTTATTAACTAATCGGTTCTCTGTACCATTTACCTATATTCATTTCTAGTACACAGCACAAAAATAATCGACTCGTTGTGTTTATTCAAAACATTATTTATCTGTCAGTCTCACAATAATAATTTTCCCCTCTGTTATATTCACAGTGTTACTGTCAGATTTTTTTTTACAGTGTTACCCTCACACTGTTAATGACTAAAGAAATCACGAAATAGTTTCCTTTTCCTGTGCAGACGATCGAACTATATATTTACAATCTGGGAAAAATATGTACTGTGTATAGCTGTCAGAGACACAAAGGTTATATTTTGCCTTGATAGGCTGGTGATAAAAGTGTAATTCTCCTCTCATACACAACATACACAGGAATTGTTTGTTCCCAAACAAAACAAATGAGTGGCCTGGTAGCAGGTTGGTGCGCTCCTGATGGTTGATACAAAAAGTGAATATTTAGATAAACGAAATCTATATAGCTTAAGATTTCCATCAACCGTGGCTTGTCTTGCACACACACACACACACACACACACACACACACACACACACACACACACACACACACACACACACACACACACACACACACACACACAACACACACACACACACACACACACACACACACACACACACACACACACACACACACATAATGAATATATATATTAAATAATGCAGTATATCTTCCAGACATAGATAATTTTTATTTATTATTATTATTATTATTACCCTCCTCCCTTCTTCCTTGACTGGAGAAGTAATAAATAATTAATAATGAATACACACAACCCGCACATATAAAGAGAGGAGAGACGAGTTTGGGCCGACTTGGACCATTTACCTGTCCTTTGTGTTAGTGTGACTTTGTAAATGGTCCAAGTCGGACCGAAACGTCGTCGTAAGCTCCTCTCTTTTTTATATGTGCGGGTTGTGTGTCTCTTGTTCCAGTCACGGTATTGTGCCTTTTTTGTTAATTAATAATGAAAACCCCCAAAACTGTGTAACATTTCCAATTAGTTTTGGGGACATTTTAGGGCTCTGGACTATGCCTCGTTAATTAATTTTTTTTAAATCATAGACTTAATCTGTGCCTCGTTCATATTAGTATGGAAGCAATTAGCATACCTCTTGCCGGGTTGGTAACACTGCAGCCCACTAATATTATTCTCCAATATTGGTGTTCGTTGTATATTGTTGGGGTAATTTTTTTTTATGAAAATGGCATTATTGTACCTTGTGTACTTACCATGTATCCTTACCTAGTTGTACACAAGGTGTTGTACTCAACAGGTTGTACTCCCCGAGTTTTGTATGTTGGGGTCGATACTCGTCTTCTGGCTCCTCGTAATCTCAGAAATTAATCGTTATATATACTGATTCTTAGCCTCCTGGGCCCGATTATTCCATGGAATTGTGTTTGGAGTTTGCCTTCACCACCTCCTCCATACGTTCTCTCCACTTGTTTCCTACTCTGAGGCTGAAGAAGTTTTTCCTAACATCTCTATGACTTGTATGTGTTCTTACCCTACAGTTATGCCCTCTCTCTCCTGTGCTTCGCATTTCAGTCTGCTCCTGTCTACTCTTTCGAAATTTTTTGAGTACCTCATACGTCATTATCGACTGATTACCTCAAACTCCTCCTCTCCTTTCAACTTTCTACTTTGTATTGGACTGATGAAGCCACTGTGTGGCGAAACGTTTCCTCAAAAAAGATACCCAAGTGTTGCATATGTGTCTAATTTAACAGTTATCTGGTTGATGTGCGCCTCAGGAGATGTGCTCGGTATTATACTCATCCCAAGATCCTTTTCCTTGAGTGAGGCTTGAAGTCTTTGGCCACCTAGCCTATACTCTGTCTGCGGTCTTTTTTGCCCTTCCCCGATCTTCATGACATTGCACTTGGTGGAGTTAAACTCCAGGAGACAATTCCTGGACCAGGCAACTGGCTCCTGTGTATGTAGGTGTGTGTGTTACCAACACAGCAGCGCAATATTTATATGATAAACTACTGAACTAATTAATTTTTCAAGATGCAGTTCACTCAAGTGGTGTTTCAAGACACTCCCCTCCTCCCCCACACATACATAAAGAAAATCATACGATGAAGTTCATCGAGCAAGGAGAGAGTGGACCTAGGAACAACCAGGGAAAAGGTGGGGCCAGGATCTGTGACTCGACCCTTGCAACCACATATAGGTGAGTACACACCCAAGCTTCTACACCTCATCTTTCATGCTGCTAAGCAAACTTTTATATTAAACAAGAGAGAGTGTGGGTTTTTATGCCTTCTAAAAGCATATGTCTCAGCCAGACTATCTTTTTTAATCGAGTCTTTCAATTTCATTCCTCATAATGCAAAGTTAATTTCAATATCTTTGTTGTTGAGTGCTGGGATGGTATCAGCTCGAGGACTTGTGAGATAAAGACACATGTGGATAAAGACACATGTGGATATAGGAATACACTGCATTAACTAGGAATACACATGGATACGAGGAGAAACTCGAGATGCACTTGTCGAAACATGGACACGTCTGCCTACATGAATATGCAGCCGTGAGAGCATTGCACACTCGGATGTTCATGTCTGGCTGGCACCTCTCTCACCCACACATACATCACACATTAGGTCAAGTGTCTGTCGACAAGTGCCTTTGACAACCGGTAACTAACACAGTAGTGGAGGAACTTAGTGGTACATACATATCAAGAGACTTGATAAAGTTCAGCCCTGAGCGAAACGTCAACAGAAACTATCTTGCTTTGTTGGTTCTTGTCTTTATGCAATATCTGTGATTGGACCATATCAGTGACTGGACCATATTAATGACTGGATCATATCAGTGACTGGACTATATCAGTGACTGGACCATATTAATGACTGGATCATATCAGTGACTGGACTATATCAGTGACTGGACCATATCAATGATTGGCCCATATCTTTGACTGGATCATATCAGTGACTGGACCGTATCAGTGACTGGATCTACACGTCTCTGCTGCTTCTTAATTAAGAGAGCAGTGTATCTCAAGGAGTGTTTGAATACAGAATACTGTATGTCAGCCAGATGTTACTGAGAAAATTATATAATTTTGGAGTTATTCACACAGTTTTTATAGCTTATAGGCCTCTTTACTTCTGACAAATTGCATATAGACCTCTTCAGATGCATTATATTGCATATACCAGAATATTCCTTATTGCAGTATATTTCATGGAGGCCTCTTTATTTTCTGTATATTTCATGTAGGCCTCTTCATTTCTTGTGATAAATTAGACACATGTACAACACTTGGGTTTCTTTATAAATACCTAAGTGTTGCACATGTGTCTAATTTATTAACTAATCGGTTCTCTGTACCATTTACCTATATTCATTTCTAGTACACAGCACAAAAATAATCGACTCGTTGTGTTTATTCAAAACATTATTTATCTGTCAGTCTCACAATAATAATTTTCCCCTCTGTTATATTCACAGTGTTACTGTCAGATTTTTTTTTACAGTGTTACCCTCACACTGTTAATGACTAAAGAAATCACGAAATAGTTTCCTTTTCCTGTGCAGACGATCGAACTATATATTTACAATCTGGGAAAATATGTACTGTATGCTGTCAGAACAAAGGTTGCCTTGATAGGCTGGTGATAAAAGTGTAATTCTCCTCTCATACACAACATACACAGGAATTGTTTGTTCCCAAACAAAACAAATGAGTGGCCTGGTAGCAGGTTGGTGCGCTCCTGATGGCTGATACAAAAAGTGAATATTTAGATAAACGAAATCTATATAGCTTAAGATTTCCATCAACCGTGGCTTGTCTTGCACACACACACACACACACACACACACACACACACACACACACACACACACACACACACACACACACACACACACACACACACACACACACACACACACACACACACACACACACACACACACACACACACACAAAACACATAATGAATATATATATTAAATAATGCAGTATATCTTCCAGACAGATAATTTTTATTTATTATTATTATTATTATTACCCTCCTCCCTTCTTCCTTGACTGGAGAAGTAATAAATAATTAATAATGAATACACACACAACCCGCACATATAAAAAAGAGAGGAGCTTACGACGACGTTTCGGTCCGACTTGGACCATTTACCTGTCCTTTGTGTTAGTGTGACTTTGTAAATGGTCCAAGTCGGACCGAAACGTCGTCGTAAGCTCCTCTCTTTTTATATGTGCGGGTTGTGTGTCTCTTGTTCCAGTCACGGTATTGTCCCTTTTTTTGTTAATTAATAATGAAAACCCCCAAAACTGTGTAACATTTCCAATTAGTTTTGGGGACATTTAGGCTCTGGACTATGCCTCGTTAATTAATTTTTTAAATCATAGACTTAATCTGTGCCTCGTTCATATTAGTATGGAAGCAATTAGCATACCTCTTGCCGGGTTGGTAACACTGCAGCCCACTAATATTATTCTCCAATATTGGTGTTCGTTGTATATTGTTGGGGTAATTTTTTTTTATGAAAATGGCATTATTGTACCTTGTGTACTTACCATGTATCCTTACCTAGTTGTACACAAGGTGTTGTACTCAACAGGTTGTACTCCCCGAGTTTTGTATGTTGGGGTCGATACTCGTCTTCTGGCTCCTCGTAATCTCAGAAATTAATCGTTATATATACTGATTCTTAGCCTCCTGGGCCCGATTATTCCATGGAATTGTGTTTGGAGTTTGCCTTCACCACCTCCTCCATACGTTCTCTCCACTTGTTTCCTACTCTGAGGCTGAAGAAGTTTTTCCTAACATCTCTATGACTTGTATGTGTTCTTACCCTACAGTTATGCCCTCTCTCTCCTGTGCTTCGCATTTCAGTCTGCTCCTGTCTACTCTTTCGAAATTTTTTGAGTACCTCATACGTCATTATCGTGTCTTCGCTGGTTCGTCTTTCTTCCATGGTTGTCACATTTAATTCTATACGCCTCTCCTCATAGTTCAACCTTTTCTGTCCTGGTACTAGAATACTTGCAAACCACTGTACTATCTTCAGCTTCTGTGCTTCCTTTCTAAAGTGTTGGGACCATGATGGCGTTGGGTGTTCTAAGATAGGTCTGATGTCGTACTGTGTGTGTGCTTGTAATTATCTGTGTGTAGCTACAGCATCAGTTATGTTTGTGGTGCCTCGTCCTCAATATTCTGTTCATAATATATATATATATATATATATATATATATATATATTTATTTATATTAAATTAACAATGTTTGAAGCACTTGCTAATTCCTCCTTCAATACATTCCACTGGTCAATCGTTCTATATGAGAAGAATTTTTTTTTTAATATCCTTTCCACTCCACTTTTTCCTCAGTTTGCAACTGTTGCCTCTAGTTATCGCTGTTGCAACTGTTGATCCTTGTTATCCATGTTGCAACTGTTGCCTCTTGTTATTCCTGTTGCAACTGTTGTTTCGTGTTATCCCTGTTGCAACTGTTGCCTCTTGTTATCCCTGTTGCAACTTTTGCCTCTTATATTCCTGTTGCAACTGTTGTTTCTTGTTATCCCTGTTCCAACTGTTGCCTCTTGTTATCCCTGTTGCAACTGTTGCCTCCTGTTATCCCTGTTGCAACTGTTGCCTCTTCTTATCACTGTTGCAACTGTTGCCTCTTGTTATCCTTGTTGCAACTGTTGCCTCTTGTTATCCCTGTTATCTCTGTTGCCTCTTGTTATCCCTATTGCAATTGTTGCCTTTTGTTATCCCTGTTGCAACTGTTGCTTCTTGTTATTCCTCTTGCAACTGTTGCCTCTTGTTATCCCTGTTGCATCTGTGGCCTCTTGTTATTACTGTTGCATCTATGGCCTCTTGTTATCCCTGTTGTAACTTTTTCCTCTTGTTAGCCCTGTTGAAACTGTTGCTTCTTGCTATCCCTGTTGCAACTGTTTCCTCTTGCTATCCCTGTTGCAACTGTTCCTCTTGTTATCCCTGTTGCAACTGTTTCATCTTGTTATCCCTGTTGCAACTGTTTCCTCTTGTTATCCCTGTTGCAACTGTTTCATCTTGTTATCCCTGTTGCAACTGTTGCTTCTTGTTATCCCTGTTGCAACTGTTTCCTCTTGTTATTCCTGTTGCAACTGTTGCTTCTTGTTATTCCTGTTGCAACTGTTGCCTCTTGTTATCCCTGTTATCCCTGTTGCCTCCTGCTATCCCTGTTGCAACTGTTTCCTTTTGTTATCCCTGTTGCAACTGTTTCCTCTTGTTATCCCTGTTGCAACTGTTTCCTCTTGTTATCCCTGTTGCAACTGTTGCTTCTTGTTATTCCTGTTGCAACTGTTGACTGTTGCCTCTTGTTATCCCTGTTATCCCTGTTGCCTCTTGTTATCCCTGTTGCAACTGTTGCTTCTTGTTATTCCTGTTGCAACTGTTGCCTCTTGTTATCCCTGTTGCAACTGTTTCCTTTTGTTATCCCTGTTGCAACTGTTGCTTCTTGTTATCCCTGTTGCTTCTTGTTATCCCTGTTGCAACTGTTGCTTCTTGTTATCCCTGTTGCAACTGTTGCTTCTTGTTATCCCTGTTGCAACTGTTGCTTCTTGTTATCCCTGTTGCAACTGTTTCTTCTTGTTATCCCTGTTGCAACTGTTTCCTCTTGTTATCCCTGTTGCAACTGTTTCCTCTTGTTATCCCTGTTGGAACTGTTGCTTCTTGTTATCCCTGTTGCAACTGTATTTTCTTGTTATCCCTGTTGCAACTGTTTCCTCTTGTTATCCCTGTTGCAACTGTTGCTTCTTGTTATCCCTGTTTCAACTTTTTTCTTGTTATCCCTATTGTAACTGTTTCCTCTTGTTATCCCTGTTGCAACTGTTGCTTCTTGTTATCCCTGTTGCAACTGTTTCCTCTTGTTATCCCTGTTGCAACTGTTTCCTCTTGTTATCCCTGTTGCAACTGTTTCCTCTTGGTATCCCTGTTGCAACTGTTTCCTCTTGTTATCCCTTTTGCAACTGTTTCCTCTTGTTATCCCTGTTGCAACTGTTTCCTCTTGTTATCCCTGTTGCAACTGTTTCCTCTTGTTATCCCTGTTGCAACTGTTTCCTCTTGTTATCCCTGTTGCAACTGTTTCCTCTTGTTATCCCTTTTGCAACTGTTTCCTCTTGTTATCCCTGTTGCAACTGTTTCCTCTTGTTATCCCTGTTGCAACTGTTTCCTCTTGTTATCCCTGTTGCAGTTACTAAGAAATCTTCTTTATCTACTTTTTCAATTTCATTCAAGATCTTATATGTGGTTATCATGGCTCTTCTTTTCCTGCCGATCTTTAATGTTTTCAACGTTTCATCATAGTTCATATTGCTCAACTCTGGCAACATTTTGTGGCTCTTCTTTGAACATTTTCTAACTTATTTATGCGTTTTTTCCCAGGTGTGTCCACTACACAACCGCTGCATATTCCAATTTTGACCTAAATATGTTATACACAACTTTCTTATATTTCACCATCCATATATATTTGAAAGTTGTTTTACAGTTTGTCAATGTAGCACATGAGCTGTCAATGTAGCACATGAGCTGTCAGTGTAGCACATGAGCTGCCAGTGTAGCATATGAGCTGCCAGTGTAGCACATAAGCTGCCAGTGTAGCATATGAGCTGTCAGTGTAGCATATGAGCTGCCAGTGTAGCACATAAGCTGCCAGTGTAGCATATGAGCTGCCAGTGTAGCACATAAGCTGCCAGTGTAGCATATGAGCTGCCAGTGTAGCATATGAGCTGTCAGTGTAGTATATGAGCTGTCAGTGTAGCATAGGAGCTGTCAGTGTAACATATGAGCTGTAAGTGTAGCATATGAGCTGTCAGTGTAGCATATGAGCTGTCAGTGTAGCATATGACAAGTGTGACCATGGTGTAATAACGCACAAAATGCGTGATAAAGGAATAACAGGGAAAGTTGTTAGATGGATCTATAATTTCCTAACAAATAGAACACAAAGAGTAGTAGTCAACAGAGTAAAGTCTGAGGCGGCTACGGTGAAAAGCTCTGTTCCACAAGGCACAGTACTCGCTCCCATCTTGTTCCTCATCCTCATATCGGACATAGACTGGAATATAAGCCACAGCGCCGTGTCTTCCTTTGCAGATGACACCCGAATTTGCATGACAGTGTCCTCCATTGAAGACACCGCAAGACTCGAGGCGGACATCAATCAAATCTTTAAATGGGCCGCAGAAAACAATATGAAGTTCAATGATGAGAAATTTCAATTACTCCGATATGGAAAACTTGAGGAAATTAAAACTACGTCGGAGTATAAAACAAATTCCAACCACACAATAGAGCGAGAAACTAATGTAAAAGACCTGAGAGTGATCATGTCAGAAGATCTCACCTTTAGTGACCATAACATTGTATCAATCGTGTCTGCTAGAAAAATGACAGGATGGATAATGAGAACCTTCAAAACTAGGGATGCAAAGCCCATGATGACACTCTTCAGGTCGCTTGTTCTATCTAGGCTGGAATATTGCTGAGCACTAACAGCACCTTTCAAGGCAGGTGAAATTGCTGACCTAGAAAATGTACAGAGAACCTTCACGGAACACATAACTGCGATAAACCCCTCAATAACTGGGAACGCTTGACGTTCCTCAACCTGTACTCCCTAGAACGCAGGCGGGAGAGATACATGATCATATACACTTGGAAAATCCTAGAGGGATTAGTACCAAACTTGCACACGAAAATCACTCCCTATGAAATCAAAAGATTCGGCAGACGATGCAACATCGCCCCAATGAAAAACAGGGGTGCCACTAGCACGATAAGAGAACACAATAAGTGTCAGGGGCCCAAGACTGTTCAGCTGCCTCCCGGCATACATAATTGGGATTACCAATAGACCCCTGGCTGTCTTCAAGCAGGCACTGGACAGGCACCTAAAGTCAGTACCTGACCAGCCAGGCTGTGGTTCGTACGTTGGTTACGTCCGGCCAACAGTAACAGCCTGGTTGGTCAGGCCCTGATCCACCATGAGGTCTTGTCACAGACCGGGCCGCGGGTGCGTTGACCCCCGGAACCCCTCAACAGGTATATGAGCTATGAATGTAGTATATGAGCTGTCAGTGTAATATATGAGTTGTCAGTACAGTATATGAGTGTCTCACAGTTTCATTTACATGATCTTCCAGTGACAGTTTTTGTTAATAATAATTCATGGATCACTTTCACTGTCTGATGTTGTCAGTATTTTGTCACAGTTTATATTCTTCATGTTGCCGAATTTCACTTTCTCCCATTTCCATTATACTGCATTTATCTACATTTAATTTCACCATCTATCACTCCATGTGTTCAATGTATTTGGATCCTCTAATAATTAATTTTGCATAATATTTTTGCTTCATCTGTAAACATATTCATATAATATTTTATTCCTTCTGGTAAATCATATATATAAATTAGAAACATTATTGGGTCAAGTACAGGTCCTTGTGGCACCCCACTTGTCACATCCTCCCATGCAGACATTTTCCTCATATAACTGTTTACATTTTCCTCTCAAACAAAAAGTCATCCATTGTAATAATTTACCTTTATTTCTTCCTATATTTTGTAGTTTCCAAATTACTCTTTTGGGGAACTCTTATTAAAAACTTTCTTAAAAGTCTAAGTAAATACAATCTGCCCATCCATTGTTTTCTTGAACAATTTACATAACTGACATAATAACTTAACAAATTTTATAGACTTTAATGTGCAGACTAAAAACCAAATTGTTTATCAGTTAGTAAGTTATTGTTCTCTAAGTGTTGAATCCACTTTACTCTATTGCAGTGGTTCCCAAACTTTTTCAGGCTGCCGGCTCCTTGACTCCCAGGCCACATCCCTAGCGCCCCCCAATACACACACACACACACACACATACGAACACACCTCTTTCTTGGTATTAGGTTTACTGCAAATTCAAAACAACAGTAACTAATCTAACACTGTAAACGAGCATATATATTTCACAAATAAAAATTAACGTAGAAAACAAATTTATTTTACAATACAATACAGTCTCATCTGTGACTAGTGTCTTCACAATTTTAATGAGAAGATGGCCTTGGTGCAGGGACATCAGCTTCTCAACATCAAGCTTGAAGGCACTGAGAAGTCTTAAATTCCTGCATTCAGTAATTTTCAGTCTGTTTCTTTGCTTGGCGACGGCTCTGAAGCCTCGCTTCACGGCGTCTGCTGTCTGATCTGGCTGGCGTGTGACGTGTGGCGCGTTAGAACAAACGTTCACACTTTTAACTCCAACTTCAGACCACAAAATATAATAAAACTATGCTTTCGTGTATAACTCTGTTAATTTTATTTTTTGTGAAACATTGTGTTACTTAGATGTTTGTGACTTAGATTTCGTTATGTAGATTTTGTAAAACAAACCCTCCCTTGGTCCTGATGCCACCCTGCCTACCCGCTACCGCCCCTTTTTTCCTCAGCGCCCCCCTCTGGATTTTTCCACCGTCCTCAGGGGAGGGGGGGGCAGTACCGCCAACTTTGGGAGTCATTACTCTAATGCCTTTTTTCAGTAATTTTACAACAACATTATCAACGAAACCGTCCTTAATATATTAAATACGTTATTCTTACCCTAGAAATTGTTGCATATTAATAATTTCCTTCTATTCTGGGGCCACCACTCAAAACGCTCTCATCCCTAGACTACAACACAGGCACAGTGCTTTTTTTCCCCCAGGATGATGTGACTGACG
Source organism: Cherax destructor (assembly GCA_009830355.1). NCBI lineage: Eukaryota > Metazoa > Arthropoda > Malacostraca > Decapoda > Parastacidae > Cherax > Cherax destructor. Next base: position 19,610 of record WNWK01000705.1, read on the forward strand.
TCTGTTCTCAGTGTCGTGTGTATATGTGTGTACTCACCTAATTGTGGTTGCAGGGATCGATTCATAGCTCATGGCCCCCGCCTCTTCACTGGTCGCCACTGTGTGTGTGTGTGTGTGTGTGCTTTTCAAGTGACGAAAATTATGCATATAATTGCAAGGTATCATAGAGTATTATTCTTGAAGGAAGTTCACTGTAGAGTAACACAGCTCTCCACATTGTCTGTGTTCACTCTTATGAAGGCAATATACTGTGGTTGTGTTTTATTTATACTGAGAAACCAATAAATCCAAACCGGATGATTTGGGCATGAGGAAGCAGCAGTGAGGCAGCTGGACGAGATGCAAAAGTTATATTGTAATTTCTTATGTTTGTTATTCTGTATGAAACTGTTTCTGTGTGCTAGCCTGTCTGTATGTGTGCCAGCCTGTCTGTGTGCCAGTCTGTCTTCTATTGTTTATCTTCCTTTCTCTTCTTGTGACGATGCTGCCGAAGTTGTGACACATTATTCGTTCTGTGTTATCACCGATTTTTCTGCCTCTTTGTCTGTCAGAATTTCTGTCTTTTTCTTTTCTCTCTTTATATATATATGTATATATATATATATATATATATATATATATATATATATATATATATATATATATATATATATATATATTCTCTATTTTAGAACCAGTGGATGTATAGGCCACAATATGCACACGGAGGGTCAAGTCTCCACCACTGTTTATATGAACGACATGGGTCCAGCGCTACGAGAAATACGATCAGATGTTCCTGCATAACTGCGCGTATGTAAATTATCTCTCTGTATTTGAAATTGCGTCAGAAACAGGAAATCTGCAGAGGATCTGGAAATAATGACTGACACTGCAACCATAACAACAACAACAACCACAATAATAATAATAATAATAATAATAATGATGATAATAATAATAATATTATTATTATTATTATTATTATTATTATAATAATAATAATAATAATTATTATTATTATTATTATTATTATTATTATTATTGTATTGATTTTTCTGTTGTGCATGAATGTTTCAATATTAGGTAAAGAGTTTTGTTTGGAGAGGGGAAAGCCTCAAGTTATGCAGACCACGTTTGGTTATATTTCTCTCTTAGGAATACAATCCATTTGCATTGATGTTAATACGTGTAAAGCAGAATGATACAGGAAACACTCTCATTAGAGTATCAAAGGGTGGAGCAAGAAGTTGAGTTAGAGCAAATACGATAAGTCGAATAGGCGAATTAAATTAAACGAACACTGGTATCCTCTGAAGAATTTAACCCTCCGTAAAGGAAATTAGATTCTACACACACACACATACACGTTAGGAAGTATTTCTTCAGTCACAGAGTCGTCAGGAAGTAGAATAGTCTGGGAAGTGATGTAGTGGAGACAGGATCCATGATAAAGCTCATGGAGCGGGAAGAGTGACCCAGTAGCGACCAGTGAAGAGGCGGGGCCAGGAGCTATGAATCGATCCCTGCAACCACAATTAGGTGAGTACACACTCGCTTGCACTCCAGTAACACCCTTAGCGTGAAATCCCCGTAACGGTGTAGAGAAAATTACAACGAAGAGAAGTAGTTTACCGGGAAGACTGAGACGACAGGAGAGATGAATACGCCAGCAAGAATTTTCCCGCAGCCGGGAGCCTCCAGGCAGCAAAGGTTAAGAGCTAGCAATGAATGTGGAGCGTAAGAAGATTACCGGAGAGCGAAGGAGGCGCTGAAGCAGGAGACGAGAAAGACTTACAAAAGAGGAAGATTCAAGAGGGATTTCCTCAGACAGTTCTTCCGAGGAAGACCTAGAAAGGCTTGCAAGAAGAACGTACCTGAAGGATCTGATAAAAATTAGAGAATCAGGTTCTGGAGGAAGAGACATAAAAGGATTATAAGAACGATCATGAAGGATATAAAGGAGGATTCGGGAAGGAAGAGAGTAATAAAAGTATTGCACGAGAGACTTGGAGGGACACAGAGACAGGTAGAGGGAAACAAAAGACAAGAACCAAATTAGGCAGAAGAAAAAATCAAAGAAATAAGACAACTCAAGAATGAAAGAAAAAGAAGGTAGATTACCAAAAGCTTCAATAGAAGGTAGATTACATGAAGCTAGAATAAAAGGTAGATTACATGAAGCTTCAATAGAAGGTTGAATAATTAATTTTAAGTGTTATTCAAGGCCAGGTAGAGCGAGGTAGACTGTTAGCATCTATCTGTATCTACTCTTCTACTTTCTGTACCATCTACTCTTCTACTACCATCATCTACTCTTCTACCATCTATTCCACTTCTACCATCTACTCTTCTACCATCTATTCCACTTCTACCATCTACTCTTCTTCCTCTTCCATCATCTACTCTTCTGCTTCTATCATCATTTACTCTTCTCCCTCTACCATTATCTACTCCTCTACCTCTACCATCATCTACTCTTCTCCCTCTACCATCATCTACTTTTCTACTTCTACCATCATCTACTCTTCTACTCCCTTTACCATCATCTAATCTTCTACGCCCTCTACCATCATCTACTCTTCTACTTCTACCATCATCTACTCTCCTACTCTTTCTGCCATTATCTATTCTTTTATATTCTTTTCTACTTCATCTACTCTTTCCTACATCATCTACTTTGTCCTAACTCATATATTCTTTCCTACCTCCCATATTTTTTCTTGTCCTTTTCTACTCTTTCCTATTATCTCTCCCATCCTCATCTGTTCTCTCACGCTCTCCTCTGCTCTTCTTTTTTCCTACTCTCTTCTACCCTCTGATATTTTCTATTCTCTTCTCTACACTTACTTCTTCCCTCTTTATCTTACTCCCCGTTGTAGTGTTCTTTCTACTTTTAGCATAAATAACGGGTAATGGAATTTCTCAACAACTGAAAACAATGTCTTCATCTGGGTATTAACTGGAAGTTAGTCAACTGTAACACCTTCCGGCACTACCTAATACTTGATGAAGGTATTAGGTCTGTTGCTGTTAGCAGAGGGAGGTTCAAGCCTTCACCATCAACCTAATACCCGAGGAAGGTATTACACCTGTTGCTGTTAGCGGAGGGAGGATCAAGCCTCCATGTGTTGAATTGCCTACTTGGGTTCAGTGTTGACATAATCTGTTTACGGGGCTTATGGCACGGTACTCGTACCTCCTGGAAATAGGACACGGCATACGTACCTACCTGGAGTCTAATTAGAGTCGATTTTAGAGATCTCTCCCGCGGTCCGGTCCTAGATCAGGCATCCCAGTTGCTGGACTGATCGACCAGGCTGTTAGTGCCAGCCGAATATAGTTCAGCGTATGCATCACAGCCAGCGCTTTTCAGGATCTGACTTGAAGAACTTATGAAGTTCTTTCTTGAAGACGAGTGAGAGTGGAAGGGTCAACAACTTGAACAAACAGAATCATTTATCACATTTCTTGTCCCTGTCGTAATACAGTTATACACACGGGTGTGGTAATCAAGGCTGGAGGGTGGGAGGAGCTGGGTGTTGTAAGACCACACTGTGTCTTAATCGGTGGGTTGGGAAGTAGTTTGAGGTTTAGAAGGCTACTGACTCTCACGGCATCAGCGTGCGTCCGCGAAGTGCTCATCACCAGTTCGAAGGTGGGTGAGACTGCGAAGCTGTAGGAGTATTTTTTTGCATTTTTTTTAATTAGAAGTGTCCAGGATTGTGGTGTTGATTCTTGGGTTGTTGGAAATGTAGGATTATAACATTATATTTGTTCATATTGAACTGCATTAGATCACACCATTAATCTATCTATTTTTGAAGTTTTCTGGTTATTATGTTGTAGTCTGGTTGTTGTGATAGTGTGGTGATTATGTTGGTATTGTGGCTATTGTGTTGATAGTGTGGTGATTATGTTCGTAGTCTGGTTGTTGTAATAGTGTGGTGAGTGTGTTGGTATTGTGGCTATTGTGTTGATAGTGTGGTGATTATGTTGTAGTCTGGTTGTTGTGATAGTGTGGTGATTATGTTCGTAGTCTGGTTGGTGTGTTGGTAGTTTGGTGATTGTATTGAGAGTGTGGTGATTGTATTGGTAGTGTGGTCATTGTGTTGGTAGTGTGGATGTTGTGTTGGTAGTGTGGGGATTATGTTGGTATCTGGTTGGTATGTTGGTATTGTGGGGATTATGTTGGAAGTCTGGTTGGTGTGTTAGTAGTGTGGATTTTCTGTTGGTAGTTTGGTGATTGTGTTGGTATTGTGTTTATTGTGTTGGTAGTGTGGTGATTATGTTGTTAGTTTGGTTGTTGTGTTGGTAGTGTGGGTGTTGTGTTGGTAGTGTGATGATTGTATTGGTAGTGTGGTGATTGTGTTGGTAGTGTGGTCATTGTGTTGGTAGTGTAGTCATTGTGTTGGTAGTGTAGTCATTGTGTTGGTGGTGTGGTTTGTGTTGGGTTGGTAGTGTGGTGATTGTGTTGGTAGTGTGGTGATTGTGTTGGTGGTGTGTTGGTAGTGTGGTCATTGTGTTGGTAGTGTGGTGATTGTGTTGGTGGTGGGGTCATTGTGTTGGTAGTGTGGTGATTGTGTTGGTAGTGTGGTGATTGTGTTTGTGGTGTGGTGATTGTGTTGGTAGTGTGGGGATTGTGTTGGTGGTGTGGTGATTGTGTTGGTAGTGTGGTGATTGTGTTGGTAGTGTGGTCATTGTGTTGGTAATGTGGTCATTGTGTTGGTGTGGTCATTGTAGTTCCCTCTCTAAGGGATTAGCGTTATCCCTGTGTTAATATATTGCAATTCTTATTATCGTATTGGCACTGGGAGACTCCTTTGCCACTCACGGTGACCATCAGTGCTTCCCCTGGCACTCATGACCCTCCTTTTCCAGGGGTCATCCCAACCCCCTCCTCTTCCAGGGGTCATCCCAACCCCTTCCTTCCTAGGGGTCATACCAACTCCCTCCTTCCCAGGGGTCATTACAACCCCCTCTCTCCCAGAGGTCATCCCAACCCCCTCCTCTTCCAGTGGTCATCCCAGTCCCTTCTTCTCATAGGGGTCATCCAAACCCCCTACCCTCCCAGTGGACATCCCAGCCCCCTCTTCTCTTAGGCGTCATCCCAGCCCCCTCCTCTCTCAGGGGTCATCCCAACCCCCTCCCCTCCCAGGGGTCATCCCAGGTCCCTCCTCTCCCTGAGGTCATCTCAGCTCCCTCTTCTCCCAGGAGTCATCTCAGCCCCCTGCCCTCCCAGGGGTCATCCCAGCCCCCTCCCCTCCCAGTGGACATCCCAGCCTCCTGTTCCCTTAGGGGTCATCCCAACCCCTTCCTCTCCCAGGGGTCATCCCAACCCCCTCCCCTCCTAGGGGTCATCCTAGGTCCCTCCTCTCCCTGGGGTCATCCCAGGCCCCTCTTCTCCCAGGAGTCATCCCATCCCCCTCCTCTCCCAGGGGTCATCCCCTCCCCCTCCCCTCCCGGGGGTTAACCGAACCCCCTCCCCACAATCTTTTGTCGTTCTCCAAATCCTTTTCTTTTTAATTATTTCACAGTTTCATTTTTTTCTTGGAAGGAGTATTGATGCCGCACCATTCAGAGTGATTGAACGAAGTATTTTTATTTCAAGAGGTTCATGTAGACGGCAGTGATGTTTTGTTGGTAAGAAATATGTTATTTATGTTGGGTACACAGCTGCAGGAACACGAACACACACACACACACAAATTAATAATAAAAAGGCACAATATCGTGACTAGAACAATACATAAATAACCCGCACATAGGAGAGGGGAGCTTACGACGACGTTTCGGTCCGACTTGGACCGAAACGTTGTCGTAACCACACACACAAACATATTCTTTCACTGAAGGAATCCCAGAGGACGGGGAATCAAGCAAGGTGGTGAAAGAGACCTTGAACAATAACACTAGAGTGAGGGTCAGTAGAAGAAGAGTCCTAACTGCTCTTCAACCATACCAAGAGGAAGGTGAGTGAGAAGATGAGCGAAGAGCTCAAGCATTAGCAGAAACAATGACGGGACAAAGATTCATAATATGCTGTGTATATAAGGATAGCTAGTTCTGTCACAGCACCAGCTTGTACAGTTACTGTTCTCAACCCTGACAGAAAAGAAGAGCTTTGAGCTATTCCATCATCAACATCCTCTTCTTCCTCCTTTTTCTTCTTCCTTGACCTCCTTTTCCTCCTCTTCCTCCTGCTTCTGCTTCTGCTTCTGCTTCTCCTACTGCTGTATACACCTCAACATAACTCGGGGTAAGCGTGTATCTGTGGTTGTTGCAGTATGAAGCAGCGGGTGTTGTGCTTCCTGCTGGGGGTGGTACTGCCCATAGTCTCCTCTCTCGTCACCTACTCCTTCATCTCCTTCGGAGTTAAGCCCATTCAAGTAGACGAGACAGGTGCTCTCATATGTATGATCATCCTCATTAAGGTTAGTCTTTTATTATTATTATTATTATTATTATTATTATTATTATTATTATTATTATTATTATTAATTTATTATTTTTATTATTATTATTATTATTATTATTATTATTAATTTATTATTGCTATTATTATTATTATATAATAATAATAATAATTATTATTATTATTATATTTATTATTAGATTATTATTATTTATTATTATTATTATTATATTATTATTATTAGTATTGTTGTTATTACATTTATGGGAAGGAAAGCGCAAAATCCGGAGGGTTTATACAGCGCCCTGGAAATGGAAGGCAGTCAAGTTTAATCCGAGGAAGGGGGATGGTGGCTCCAGTTCATTGGATCAAGAGCCCTTCACTGAGGGGGGCAGTCAGCGCCCTCTCAGCACGGTCCCAGACCAGGTCTCCTGGTTGCTGGCCTGATCGACCAGGCTGTTGGTGGCAGATACACCACTGAACGAACTCTCCCATTCCTCGAACCAAACCTGATTTTTCTCCCAATTTCCCAGGTAGTGTAAGAGCCCTACGGGTTTAACGCTTCCCCTGGTAGCTAGTTATTAAAAACCTCAATAATTTTGTGCTGTCTTGACAAATGAATTTTAGTATTTATATATGCGATTAAATTCCTCTTAGTGTTCATATTTGGGATTAAATCCTTTTTAGTGTTTATGTATGGGATTAAATTCCTTTCAGGGTTCATTTTTTTTATTAACACATCGGCCGTTTCCCACCAAGGTAGGGTGGCCCGAAAAAGAAAAACTTTCATCATCATTCACTCCATCACTGTCTTGCCAGAGGCATGCTTACACTACAGTTATAAAACTGCAACATTTAACATCCCTCCTTCAGAGTGCAGGCACCCTAACGTAGCCCTACCACTACCTACCCTACCCTAAACTAACCAAACATACCCTACCCTACCCTACCTTACTCTACTCTACTCTATTCTCCCCAAACCAAATGTTACCTACCCTAACCTCATAGTACCTATGGTGTAAAATACCTCATAGTACCAATGGTGTACAATACCTCATAGAACCAATGGTGTACATTACCTCATAGTATCAATGGTGTACAATACCTCATAGTATCAATGGTGTACAATACCTCATAGAATCAATGGTGTACAATACCTCATAGTATCAATGGTGTACAATACCTCATAGTATCAATGGTATACAATACCTCATAGTATCAATGGTGTACAATACCTCATAGTATCAATGGTGTACAATACCTCATAGTATCAATGGTGTACAATACCTCATAGTATCAATGGTGTACAATACCTCATAGTATCAATGGTGTACAATACCTCATAGTATCAATGGTGTACAATACCTCATAGTATCAATGGTGTACAATACCTCATAGTATCAATGGTGTACAATACCTCATAGTATCAATGGTGTACAATACCTCATAGTATCAATGGTGTACAAACTCATAGTATCAATGTACAATCATAGTATCAATGGTGTACAATACCTCATAGTATCAATGGTGTACAATACCTCATAGTATCAATGGTGTACAATACCTCATAGTATGAATGGTGTACAATACCGACTAGTTGATGTGCAAGATGAGTTTATGTTTTATTTATATCATAACCTAAACTACCTTAATGCAACCTAACCTAACCTACCTTAACCTCATCTATCTTAACCTAAACAATTAAATGTGTCCAATATATGTAACTCCTTACTAGTTATTACTAATCAGAACAAGTATCCTAATACATTTATATATAAATATTCATCATTTAGAGTCCAAGATTTGTGCAGTGCACAAAAAAACACACACACACACAATGTGTCGTGGGGTCAAATCCTGGCCTGTCGCAGTTTGGTAAATATTTCAGTACCACTTGTTTCGTGGTTTCATTGATATATATATATATATATATATATATATATATATATATATATATATATATATATATATATATATATATTATTGTAACCACGAACGAGTCATATTGAATCAATAACAACACTGCAACTAGCCGAGGATTCCAACCTATGTCGTTTTGGCCCGCCCCATGGTGAGCGAAAATCACTCATGACGCTCTAACCCTCAGGACCACGCAATCCTACTGCGTGGTCCTGTGGGTTAGAGCGTCATGACCAAAAGTTCGTTGACGGAGCCAGGATCTGGGATAATCTAAGGGGCTTTGAAACTAGACCTGGACCCCCCAACAACTACAAACAGTCACACTGGGATGCCCAGTGTGACTGGCCATCCCAGTGTGTTGGGGAAGGATAGAGCCCACCTCCTGGCAGTGAGAGTTCCTCATGCAGGGGACTTTCTGTTGGCTGTTCCCAATTCCAGACTTGGCACACGCCTCGATCAACAGACCATCCGCATTGGTGTTGCCCTTCGACTTGCTGCCCCTGTTCGCGCCCAACACAGGTATATTTGCGGCAGTGAAGCAGCAGACCGATTCGAGTACCATGGTCTTATGAGCCGTAAATCCGAGGGAAAGATTTCAAGGCATGAAGAGGTTAATAACATTATCAAGAGGAGCCTCATAACAGCCGGGTACCCATCAGTAATTGAGCCACCCCAATTATGCAGATCTGATGGCAGCCAAAAGCGTCCAGATGGTATCACCTTTCAAGCCTGGACAGACGGCAAGCAGGTGGTGTGGGACTACACATATACATCTACCTTGGCTGACACCTATCTCCAATACACCAGGGAGGAAGGAGGGGCAGCTGCCACCTTCAGGGAGTCCCAGAAGTCGAGAAAATACGGAGAACTTGCCCATCATTATATGTTTGTTCCCATAGGCTCTTGGCTCATGGGGAAAGAGTGCATCTAAGTTTCTTAAGAAGTTAGGCAAACGACTCATCAGGGTAACTAGGAATCCCAGGGCAGCTAGTTTTCTATTCCAGCGACTCAGCGCTGCTGTTCAGAGGGGTAATGCATGCTTTATCTTGGGCAAGTGCCCCAGCTCTGAGGAGCTGGATGAGATTTTCGCATTATAATTAGTGACAAACACGTAACAATATGTACTAGACATGTATCTCTCACACCTCATGTACTGTATATGCCATCTTTATACCAGCAATATATCTCTTACATCTTTTGTACCATATTATGTAATAAAATATACCTATTGGTAAAAAAGAATGAAAAGATGGGGTGGTAGGGGAAGAGGAATATTCAAATGGCTTCAGGAAGAAATCCAATTTTTTTTTCTCGAAACCTTTTTATCCACTTCTTTATATATATATATATATATATATATATATATATATATATATATATATTTGTGTGTGTGTGTGTGTGTGTGTGTGTGTGTGTGTGTGTGTGTATATATATATGTATATATGCAAAAAGATCACAGTAAACAGGTGAAATCAAAATATGCAAGACAACCACTATGAAAAATAGAGAATTCAAGCGCTTTCGTGACTACTCACGAGTTCCTTGATAATGTGAGTAGTCACGAAAGCGCTTGGAATTCCTCTATTTTTTCATAGTGGTTGTCTTGCATATATGTATATATATACAGTGGACCCTCGGTTTTCGTTCACCTCAAACTCGAACAATTATGTAAGTGTATTTTCGTAAGTGCTTTTGTAAGTGTATTTTTGGGGGTCTGAAATGACTAATCTAATTTACATTTGTCATTATGGGAACAAATTCGTTCGGTAACGGCATTCTGGAAAGAATTTTCAACGAAAACCGTGGGTCCACTGTATATATGTATATATATATATATATATATATATATATATATATATATATATATATATATATATATATATATATATATATATATATATATATATATTTTATTAACACATCGGCCGATTCCCACCAAGGCAGGGTGACCCGAAAAGAAAAACTTTCATCATCATTCACTCCATCACTGTCTTGCCAGAGGGTGCTTTACACTACAGTTATAAAACTGCAACATTAACACCCCTCCTTCAGAGTGCCAGCACTGTACTTCCCATCTCCAGAACTCAAGTCCGGCCTGCCGGTTTCCTGAATCCCTTCATAAATGTTACTTTGTTCACACTCCAACAGCACGTCAAGTATTAAAAACCATATGCCTCCATTCACTCCTATCAAATACGCTCACACATGCTTGCTGGAAGTCCAAGCCCCTCGCACACAAAACTTCCTTTACCCCTCCCTCCAACCTTTCCTAGGCCGACCCCTACCCCGCCTTCCCTCCACTACAGATTTATACACTCTCGAAGTCACTCTGTCTCGTTGCATTCTCTCTACATGTCCAAACCACCTCAACAACCCCTCCTCAGCACTCTGGACAATCGTTTTGGTAATCCCGCACCTCCTCCTAATTTCCAAACTCCGAATTCTCTGCATTATATTCACACCACACATTGACCTCAGACATGACATCTCCACTGCCTCCAGCCTTCTCCTCGTTGCAACATTCATATATATATATATATATATATATATATATATATATATATATATATATATATATATATATATATATATATATATATATATATATAAGCATGCAGAACAACTACTGTGAAAAATAGTGAAATTTAAGCGATTTTGGCTTAAATTGCAACGCTCCCCTTGCCGAATGAGGCAAGCGAAAATTTGTGTATGCAATAATTTCGCAAAAATCATTCTGAACCTAACGAAAAAAAATATTTCTTTATGGTTGTTTATTATTAAATCAGTGTAAACTTATCTTATTATAATTGTAATTAGGGTAATATTTAACTATCTTCAATTTCTTTCTTTACCTACTATCTTTATTTGCTCTATTCTATCTCATATTTTTTACTATTATCTCTCTTATCTTAGCGTCAATAATTATAATCAATATAGTATACCTGGAGTATACCTGGAGAGAGTTCCAGGGGTCAACGCCCCTGTGGCCCGGTCTGTGACTTAAATAATATCTCAGCCTGTTATCTTGTACTCTTACGTCTTCTATAATAGTCTATTATCTCTTCCATCTACCGTTGTCTCTGTCACCTTCCATTGTTATCTTTGTCATCTTCCACTGTTATCTCTGTCACCTTCCATTGTTATCTCTGTCACCTTCCACTGTTATCTCTGTCACCTTCCACTGTTATCTCTGTCACCTTCCACTGTTATCTCTGTCACCTTCCACTGTTATCTCTGTCACCTTCCACTGTTATCTCTGTCACCTTCCACTGTTATCTCTGTCACCTTCCACTGTTATCTCTGTCACCTTCCACTGTTATCTCTGTCACCTTCCACTGTTATCTCTGTCATCTTCCACTGTTATCTCAGTCATCTTCGTCATATCTGGTAAGAGGTTCTGGATCCAAGAAATTGGACTCATCCATCTTTTTCTACGATCGAACCTCATTGACCCACGCTTCCCCCAGGCGCTGTATGCCACCTGTGGGTTATAATAATAATAATAATACTAATAATAATAATAATAATAATAATAATAATAATAATAATAATAATAATAATATTAAAATAGTAATGATAATGATAACAATAATATTAAAATAATAATAGTAAAAACAGTAATAGTAATGATAATAATAATAATAATAATAATATTAATATAATAATAATAATGACAGTAATAATAATAATAATAATAATCACGATACAGCTGGTGTTGCTGTGGACACAAGGCATCTTCCCTATCGACCTCAATGGTGTCCTTTATAGCATATATGAGAGGCGAGAGAGGTCGATCAACGGTTCTGCCACCATCGACAGGCACTCTCTATATCAGGTGAGTAGAGAGAGAGAGAGAGAGAGAGAGAGAGAGAGAGAGAGAGAGAGAGAGAGAGAGAGAGAGAGAGAGAGAGAGAGAGAATGTAGTAATACTAGAAGTGGATATTTGAAACATGGAAGAAATATTTTAGATTTACTTTCCTCGTGGTTTATAATTTATTTTATTCAGCTTACCTCCTGGTTTATAATTTTCTTCGACTGGGGAAAAGTGAATGCCAGTGAAGTTTAAAAACTTACTTAAAAAGAAGACTGATAACAGTCGATAAAAGTTGTGTGTTGAACGATATGTTCCATTTTAATACATGCTGCTGCTACGTGTCTGCTCCTACGTCAGGTACCTGACGTAGAGGAGATGCCTTGCATCCGGAGGTTCCTCTGTGAGATGGAGACGGCAGCCAAGACCAGCGACAACTACCTGCCGAAGGAGCCAGCCGTGGTCAACGACAGGATCCTGGAGGAGGAAGTCTCTCCTGAGGAGGTGGACCCTCTGACGGAGATGCAAGTGGAGGCCGTCCGTGCCCTCTTCAGGTGAGTCAGGAGGCCGTCCGTGCCCTCTTCAGGTGAGTCAGGAGGCCGTCCGTGCCCTCTTCAGGTGAGTCAGGAGGCCGTCCGTGCCCTCTTCAGGTGAGTCAGGAGGCCGTCCGTGCCCTCTTCAGGTGAGTCAGGAGGCCGTCCGTGCCCTCTTCAGGTGAGTCAGGAGGCCGTCCGTGCCCTCTTCAGGTGAGTCAGGAGGCCGTCCCTGCCCTCTATAGGCGAATTTGGAGGCCGTCCGTGCCCTCTATAGGCGAATTTGGAGGCCGTCCGTGCCCTCTTCAGGTGAGTCAGGAGGCCGTCCGTGCCCCCTTCAGGTGAGTCAGGAGGCCGTCCGTGCCCTCTTCAGGTGAGTCAGGAGGCCGTCCGTGCCCTCTTCAGGTGAGTCAGGAGGCCGTCCGTGCCCTCTTCAGGTGAGTCAGGAGACCGTCCGTGCCCTCTTCAGGTGAGTCAGGAGGCCGTCCGTGCCCTCTATAGGCGAATTTGGAGGCCGTCCGTGCCCTCTATAGGCGAATTTGGAGGCCGTCCCTGCCCTCTATAGGCGAATTTGGAGGCCGTCCGTGCCCTCTTCAGGTGAGTCAGGAGGCCGTCCGTGCCCTCTTCAGGTGAGTCAGGAGGCCGTCCGTGCCCTCTTCAGGTGAGTCAGGAGGCCGTCCGTGCCCTCTTCAGGTGAGTCAGGAGGCCGTCCGTGCCCTCTATAGGTGAATTTGGAGGCCATCCGTGCCCTCTATAGGCGAATTTGGAGGCCGTCCGTGCCCTCTGTAGGTGAATTTGGAGGCCGTCCGTGCCCTCTATAGGCGAATTTGGAGGCCGTCCGTGCCCTCTGTAGGTGAATTTGGAGGCCGTTCGTGCCCTCTATAGGCGAATTTGGAGGCCGTCCGTGCCCTCTATAGGCGAATTTGGAGGCCATCCGTGCCCTCTATAGGCGAATTTGGAGGCCGTCCGTGCCCTCTATAGGCGAATTTGGAGGCCGTCCGTGCCCTCTACAGGTGAGTCAGGAGGCCGTCCGTGCCCTCTTCAGGTGAGTCAGGAGGCCGTCCGTGCCCTCTTCAGGTGAGTCAGGAGGCCGTCCGTGCCCTCTACAGGTGAGTCAGGAGGCCGTCCGTGCCCTCTACAGGTGAGTCTGGAGGTAAACTGAACCATCTGTGGGTGAGTCTAGTAACACGAAGAAAGACGTAAAGTTATTGTTGCTGTTGTTGTGTGTTTGTTTGTCAGGAAAAATCCTAAGAGGCTGGTTTACCAGTTTGTCCGAATAAGACAAGCGAAAATTTGTGTATGCAATAATTTCGCAAAAAATCATTCTCAACCTAACGAAAAAAATATATTTCATTGTGTTTGTTTATTATTAAATTATTGTAAACTTATCTAAAATATATTTAGTTGGATTAGGTTAAATTAAATTGCACTTGTTATAATAAGATTAGGTAAGTTTTCTAAGGTTCTTTTGGTACAAAATTATTAATTTTTACATTAACATAAATGAAAAAAAATGTATCTTTAAACGTATTAGATTAAAAAAAAAAAATATTTTAAATGAGGTCTTCTACCAGTCAGGTTAGTTATCTCTAGTTCTATCAGTCTGCCTAGTTATCTCTAGTTCTATCAGTCTGCCTAGTTATCTCTAGTTCTGTCAGTCTGGCTAGTTATCTCTAGTTCTATCAATCTGGCTAGTTATCTCTAGTTCTATCAGTCTGGCTAGTTATCTCTAGTTTTATCAGTCTGGCTAGTTATCTCTAGTTCTATCAGTCTGCCTAGTTATGTCTAGTTCTATCAATTTGGCTAGTTATCTCTAGTTCTATTAATCTGGCTAGTTATCTCTAGTTCTATCAGTCTGGCTAGTTGTCTCTAGTTCTATCAGTCTGGCTAGTTATCTCTAGTTCTATCAGTCTGGCTAGTTATCTCTAGTTTTATCAGTCTGGCTAGTTATCTCTAGTTCTATCAGTCTGCCTAGTTATGTCTAGTTCCATCAGTTTGGCTAGTTATCTCTAGTTCTATCAATCTGGCTAGTTATCTCTAGTTCTATCAGTCTGGCTAGTTGTCTCTAGTTCTATCAGTCTGGCTAGTTATCTCTAGTTCTATCAGTCTGGCTAGTTATCTCTAGTTCTATCAGTCTGGCTAGTTATCTCTAGTTCTATCAGTCTGGCTAGTTATCTCTAGTTCTACCAGTCTGGCTAGTTATCTCTAGTTCTATCAGTCTGGCTAGTTATCTCTAGAATTATGTTTGCAATGTACAAATGTAACCTGGTTTACTATTTACATGTACACAGTATATTCACTACTGAGCTTAATATCACAGGGAACAAGAAATCTTCATTACAGTGTCCAGAGTGGATCATTACACTCTTAGTGATTATTTTTCTCTTTAAACTAATTACATTTCCAGTTACAAACTTCAATCCCAATTAACCCAGTTAGGGACTTGATGCTGCTGCCAGACACACTGAAACGTCAAGTTTTCATAACAAACTTATGAGTTAAGTTTTGAACTTGAAGCATTATATTTTGGGCAGTAAGTAAAGATTAAGTGATCTGAGTGATTCTTCTGGTTTATCTAATTTTTAAACTTTTGCTCATGTTTGGTTAATGTTGTATTTTCTGTTATATATTTGTATATTATTATGTCGTGTTCCAGAAATGAATCCTTATGATATTGATGGATTCATACCGACACCTTGATGTACACTACAATAAATATCCTGAGATGACTTAGTATTTCCAGGATATTTCACATACTGTGTATACTACTGCAGTATTATGACACTTATTTCACAAACTGTGTATCCTGGTGCAGGGAAGAGGACCCGACAGGTGAACTCTCGCAGCGGGGTCGCCGAGCACTGGGAGTGGTGGAGGGCCTGACAGGGAAGTCGTGTGAGGTGGCCTACAGACTGTGTCCAGGACGGTAAGTGTGTGTGTATATCTTAGTTGTACCTGCTGTGTTCAATACACGGTTCCTGGCACCGACTCTTAATGTTAACTCGACTGGTCTGTTTTGAAATCCTATGTAAATATCAGTAGTACTTTAATGTAATTCTAAGTGTTGCTGCAGGCCTCGACTCTTACGTAAGTAAGTTTATTCAGGTATACACAAATACAGTTACATAGATTATCATACATAGCAGAATATGTATAGAGAACCTAGGATAACCCCAAAAAGTCAGAGTGGGGTTACTTTGTTGACGGAGAGCGGCTCTTGATCTAAGGAATTGAAACTATCTTTTGCCATGTCAGATCAAACCTCATTACCACACATTCCCCATGAGCTGTATGGCAACCTTACTAGTTTCCTGATTATTCATAAATACAACATGACGCTCTAACCCACGGCGTCATGGAATTTTCGCTCACTATGAGGCGGGCTAAAAACATGGGTTCGAATCCTCGGCTAGTCGCAGTGTTGTTATTGATATACATATAGTATATATATATATATATATATATATATATATATATATATATATATATATATATATATATATATATATAATAATAACACTGATAGATTCATATGTTTACACATAGTGAATAATTATATAGATATTATATATATATATATATATATATATATATATATATATATATATATATATATATAAACCAGAATAAAAATGAATGTCGTCCTCTAGGTTTTGAATGGAGATACAAAAATCTTATGCAAACTACACTTGCTACAAACACATTGTTATTATTACATATAAACTCAACTTTAATGACCAGCTTAACTTAAGATCTGCAGATATAAGCATTATAATTTAATAAGCTGTTTTTATATCATGTTCCTGGTTTATATAGTAATGTAAAATTATTATATCTGCATTAACAGTTGTGCTTTTTCTGTTCTCGTAAGCCTATCTCTGCTACATGTTAATCTGCACTCATATTGCATATATATATTTGTATGTGTGTGTATGTATGTACTCACCTAATTGTGGTTGCAGGGGTCGAGACTTAGCTCTTGGCCCCGCACATACACACATACGTGTGTGTGTGGGGGGGTTTGATCTTATATCTGAGTGGAGAGTCGTACTACGTTTATAGCCATAGTGCTGCTCTCTCTCTCTCTCTCTCTCTCTCTCTCTCTCTCTCTCTCTCTCTCTCTCTCTCTCTCTCTCTCTCTCTCTCTCTCTCCTAGTGTTTGTTGAATTACTCTGTGTTGGTTGATAATTCCAGATTCACCACCTCTCTCCTTTACCGCGCCATCTTTGACGAAATTAATGTGGTGATCAAAGACGAAGATAATTAGCAGAACACCAAAGCAGACACCTCGCAGACCTCAGCAGACACCGCTCAGACTTCAGCAGACACCTCGCAGACCACAGCAGACACCACTGAGCAGTGGGACCACAACAAATACTAGGCATTATCACGGACCAGCAAACAACAACATGACTATCAGACATAGCCATCTCTTGTGTACTACACAAGCAGACACAGAACAGCTAGTGGACAGCAGACAGAATCTGTTGTTACCATACAAGCTGCGCAGACCATGAATATAAAAAATTCCAGCCTCCTTTCCTCTCACAGGCAGCAGACACTCTAGGGGTAGGTTCGTCAGGACACCGGACAGGTGTTTCCTGACGCGGGTCTTAGTCAGATGATGACCCGCCGTTGGTGCTTTTGGTCATCTGACCGAGGACTTCCGCTGGCTTACCGGTCCACGAAGAAACTGTAAGCAGACACCAGTTAACGACAGACCTCTGGCAACCGGATGAAAACAATACATCATGGAACTGTAGAAATGTAGATAGACATAGACATGTAATTACACACATGCATGTAGAAATGTGGACATACATGTAGACATACACGATTATGGCAAACACAGTTAGGCGAGGTGACCAGATTCATTTATGTTCATGAAGCTCTTAATTATTCATCTGCCCTGTGGTCTAACACCTGTTCGTCTACCCTGTGGTCTAACACCTGTTCATCTGCCCTGTGGTCTAACACCTATTCATCTGCCCTGTGGTCTAACACCTGTTCACCTGCCCTGTGGTCTAACACCTATTCATCTGCCCTGTGGTCTAACACCTGTTCATTTGTCCTGTGGTCTGACTTACACCTGTTTATTTACCCTGTAATCTAACACATGTTCATCTACCCTATGGTCTGTCTTACACCTGTTCATCTACTTTGTAATGTACTTCTACACTCTGTCTACTACGGCAGTACCTGTCCACTCCATAATTTTCTGATGAGACACTTTCTATATATGACTACACAACCTGTGTCTCATTTACTTCATTCACATCCTGATAACTATGTAAATATTATTCTTTTCCTCATTCATTATTCTGTGAAAAAAACCACTCAATCTAAAAAATAACCCAAACACACACATATATTTTGATGTGTTAACACATGTTTCATTTTTTTACATATTGGAAGTCGAGCGTTGCCTTGTGATTTCTCACCATTATTGTGTTCATTTAGTGCAGATATTTACATTTCTCACTTATTTTTCTCACTTTTTATCGCCGTGTTTTATTTTTAAGCTTAGGGAAAGTAACATTGAAGGACCCCGCAAGAGGGTTGAGATCAGCGTTCCTTGGCTCTAAAGAGCATTATTTGTGGCATTAACCTATAGTTACGCAGTAGTCAAGTAGTTTTTAAGGCACTCGTTTGATCTGGTATTCCTCGGGGGATACCTCCTCTAGCTCTGACAGCAACAGAATACCTCTTCTGTTTAATTAGCTTATCCAGGTATAACACATAGGATCCTCCAAGCTTGTGAAGATTGTTACTGAAGAAGTGTAAATAAATCTACTGAAGAGTAACGACACTGTCATCCAGTATATGAGCCAGTCTTTATTAAGATAGCTTACTGTCGACATGAAACTTGTTTTTTTTCGTGTAGAAATTAATTTTATGATTTATTTATAAATAATAAAATTGCTTTTTTGAATGTTAGAGTTTATTCTTACCTGCACTGGAGATATTTATTAACCCAGAAATGTTCTTTACTTTCATCTTAATTTGTGGGTTAGTTGTGAATTGTTGCAGCCACGATGTTGTGGGTTAGTTGTGAATTGTTGCAGCCACGGTGTTGTGGGTTAGTTGTGAATTGTTGCAGCCACGGTGTTGTCGGTTGTGAATTGTTGCAGCCACGGTGTTGTGGGTTAGTTAAGATTTGTTCTAGCCACGTTATTATGATTTAACTTGTGAGTGGTTGCAGTCACCGGGTTGTGGGCTAGTTATGATTTATTCCAGTCACGGTATTGTGTTACTGTGAATTCTTTCAGGTACGATATAATGAGTATTGAATTGTTCCAACCATGGTATTGTAACTTATTTTACCCATTAAATTTGTAAATACTATACTGGAGTGTCAGTTTATAGTTTTTATCTATTTATTTTAACCATTATAGTCTGGATATTGTAAGTGTACTTTGTAGAGTCAGATACTGTGTATGTTGTGATCAATGATATTTAATACCACTGATAACTCTTGATTTATGTAAACACTAATTTTCGGGGTTTAATAGAATTTAATATTTGAGTGTGTTTGTGTAACTAGAAGGTAAAGTATAATGGCACTGACAATATCGGTGAAAAAACACAAGAACATAAACTTGGATCACCTTATTGGGTAGGTTTCGGTCTTGGGACCTTGGTCACTCCTTGATACAATATGTACTGGGTTATCTCAGCCTCTTGGTCACTCATTTGGAGTGACCAAAGTGACGGAGGTATGAGGACCGAAACCTGTCGAATAAAGATGACCTGTATGTAGTCACAGAGATGTAGTCCTAGCTCCTGGCACCGCCCTTGAACTTACAGCTTCGATTCACTTCCTCCTAGCCTCATGGACTGTATCGTACCTGCTCTTAAAACTGTGGTATAGAGCCTAACTCCATCACCTCTTCGTTGATGTCATTCCACTTCTCGACCATCCTGAGGCTGAAGAATTACTTTCTGACATCCCAGTGGCTCATCATTGTCTTTAACTTCCAACTCTGTCCTCAAGTATTTGTTTGCCGCCGTTTAAACAGCCTGTCTTTATCTACCTTATCAATTCCCATGAGGATTTTATATGTTGTTATCATATATCCCCTTGTTCTTCTGACCTCCAGTATCATTAGATTCGATTCCAATAGCATCTAAGCTCTAGAACAAGCCTTGTTGTATATTTTTCAAGTGTGGGTTCCATGCTGGGGCTCCTTGCTCCAAGATGGGTCTCACAAATACTGTAAAAAGGACGCTGAAAGACTCTTTGTTGACATTCTTGAAGGCTACTCGTCGATTTGCCAGACGAGCTTAGGCTGCAAAGGTTATTTGGTTGATGTTTTCCTTCGGAAATGGCAGGCATTATGCTCGACCTTAGGTGTTTCTCTTTGGGTGAAGTCTGCAGTCTCTATCCCCCAGGTCTGTACTCTGTCTCCGGTCTTCTTGCCCATTCCCCAATCTTCATAATCACGCATTTGCTGAAGTTGAATTCAAGCAACCACTTCTCCGACCAGTCTTCCAGTTTGACCGGATCCATTTGGAGCCTTTCCCTGTTCTCTGCTTTGCTTATTCTTCTCATTAATTTTACATCACCAGGAAACAAAAAATATAGCTTATTTAATCCCATCTGCATAGATCACTTTACCTCTGTCAGCCACAACAGTCAGACTCTTCAGCCGAAATGCCTTAATAATGGTCAAGAGCTCTTCATCCAAGGAATATGAGCTACGCCTTTTTTTTTAATTGCCTCTTATTTCCCTCGAGCGCTGTATTACCCCTACGAGTTTAGCGCTGCCCTGCCCACCATGAACGCAGTAACAACATGGAGAGCTTCACCAGTGATATATATATATATAAACACTACTGCAATGATAACCCAGGGCACCCATTGACCAGTGTAAACAACGGCAGTCACTAGTGCAAACAACTCTTTTGATAATTGCAAGCAATACTTATGATAATTGCAAACAACTGTATTGATTATTGCAAACAATGGGATTGATTATTGCAAACAACTGTTATGATAATTGCAAACAACGGTTAGTAAACGACATGAGGCCCCTTGATGTAGGTGAAGGGTTCTTGATCCAAGGAGCGGCAGCTATCCTATTCCTCGGATCAAACCGGATCACTTTCCATTCCGTAGGCACTGTACGGGGCCCCTTCTGTCTGGACGACTCCTTAGGAATATAATGATCGATAAATATATTACATTATATCGTAATGTGGAGAGTTAATGAGAAAATGTAATATTCCACAAAGGTAATTAATTACACTAATTACTTTGCTACTGATAATTACAAACACATTGATGAATCATTATCAAGTAATTAGTGAGTTTAATGGATTTGTTGATGACAGGTGGTCAGCAGGTTAATACTTTAGTATATATACCTGTGTGGACTCTGATGATACATACCTGTGTGGACTATGCTGATATATACCTGTGTGGACTATGCTGATATATACCACTGTTAACTCTGTTGATATATACCTGTGTACTCTTGGTATATGCCTCTGTGGACTCTGTTGATATATATACCTATGTGTACTCTGTTGAAATATATACCTGTGTGGACTCTAGTGATGATATATATACCTGTGTGGACTCTAATGATAATATATATACCTGTGTGGACTCTAATGATGATATATATACCTGTGTGGACTTTAATGATAATGTTGTTATATAAAGAGTTACACCTCCGCATTTTCTCATCATTCTCTAAATTTGGTCATTCGCGGTAGTGCCAACCTTGAAAGATTCGGTCAGTCGCTGGTGAGCGAGACAAGTGCACAGACTACCCAGCCACCTAGACACTGGCACTCAGCCACCTAGACACTGGCACTCAGCCACCTAGACACTGGCACCCAGCCACCTAGACACTGGCACCCACCCACCTAAACTGGCACCCACCCACCTAGACACTGGCACCCACCCACCTAGACACTGGCAACCACCCACCTAGACACTGGCACCCACCCACCTAGACACTGGCACCCACCCACCTAGACACTGGCACCCACCCACCTAGACACTGGCACCCACCCATCTAGACACTGGCACCCACCCACCTAGATACAGGTACCCACCCACCTAGATACAGGTACCCACCCACCTAGACACTGGCACCCACCCACCTAGATACAGGCACCCACTTTCTGTTCACCCACCTAAAACCACTCGCCCACCCTTCTGGTGAGAGAATAATATACGAGGTTGCGGACTCCTTACAACTCACTTGCTAGGTCTATCTTCTAGATGTCTATTCACCAAGCAATGATATTATCACGGAGTGACGTGTGTCACCTCACCACAGTGTGACGTGTGTCACCTCACCACAGAGTGACGTGCGTCACATCATCACAGTGTTGTTGACATGATGGAGGTGCTAGTTCAGCTCACCACATGCTCATCCTGTGAACATTAGCGCAAAATGACCGATGTGACAATGGGTCTTTATCACACCCTACAGGGCATAAGTTTAGTTAGGCATAATAATTAACAACTGGGCGTTTACACTGTAAACTGAATTGTTTGTCATCCTAATGACACGTAACGTTAACGTATGACACTGTTCTTGATTCTTTGATCATTACTGATTATGTGTCATGACTGAAGGCTCTTGACTCACATAATGATTAACAACATGCTTATTGAAGAAACCCAGTGTAGATATTAAAAAGTCAGAGAACACCGGATTAATGTACAATTCTTAGGGATTCCATCACACGCTGAATTACTCCTCCATGATAAAGTTGATTAATTAGCCAAAAGAGTACTTTATAGGAAGAGTTGAATGTAACTTTAATATATCTGTGTCAAGCATTAGTAATAATATTAGAACAGAAGTAAATATTGAAAATACATGTAATAGGAATGCAGGTAGAAGCCTAAGTAGATCTATCACTATTATGATAACATGAACACATATTCACTGAGCAACTTGCAATATAACAAACTGATGTTACAAGCACCTCAGACAGTTTGGCATACTCATAGATTATCATCAGACTATATGCAAAGTAGAAACAAAAAATATAAAAATAATAATAATAATAATGACACTGAATCTACCTTTCAAACAAATATTCAGAAGTATATATTATTCCAGGCATGATCGAGGTCAGTAGGAGGCGCATCTTGCTGTGCCTCAGTATGTAGGACCGTGGGTAGCACAGCAGCTGAGACTTCAGTAGGCTGGTGGCTGTCAAGGCTTCAGCGTGCGTCTAGCATAGACCTCGACACCCGGTGTAAGGTGGGTTGGCTGTCTGGGGTCGCTTAATATACATGTGACTTTGTTATTTTGTGATAGTACGAGGGGGTTATACGGTAGTAGTAGGAGAGGTTGTTGTAGTTGGAGAAGTTGAAGAGCTGGTTGTAGAAGGGGCTGAAATAATGGTAGTGGGAGGTGTAAGTTGTTGCCCTGTAAGCATAAATGGACAGAAATTGCACTTAGGCCAGTCAAAAGTGGCATTTTAATGAGTTTTGCTGATAACGCTTTACGTAAATGGCTTAGGCGAAAAATATATCAAATGCCAACACGTATGTAAAAGTGACACGTGTAGATCCAGGGGTATGTAATGAGGGAAGATTTCCATCGTGGGGCCCCTGTTTAGTCCATTACAGTGATGCTTTGTTTTAGTTGCTAATAAGGCTTTGATCCCTAAAACTGGGATTAAAGTTAATTCAGATACATAGAGAGACACACTTCACGAGTATATATCCTGCACAGAGATGAGAATTAAAAGGAGATACACAGGGGTCAGGTGGCGAGGGATGGAGCCACTAATACAATCGCCGTGTCTTGCCAGGGGTAGAATCAATTTGGGAAAACTTCCGAAATAACGAAGCTGTCAGTCAGTGGCGCAGCCACCAGGGGGATAATGGGCCTAGAGCCTTAACCCCCTCCCCCTTCCTCCGTCGATGCTAATATTTTTTTTCTTCAATTAACGGCTAATTTTCACTGTATTGTTTTGACGAGTGGCCACGAAAGCATGATACTTTAAGAAGTTTCTCATGTATACTGAAAAATCATGTTTTTTTAAAACTATTTCGTTCATTTTGTTTTAGCAACTTATAAATTTTATGCTTTCCCCCCTTCCCCCAAGATTGAAATTCTCGCTAAATTAAATCCCCCAAGATTGAAATTCTGGGTAAATTAAATCCCCCAAGATTGAAATTCTCGCTAAATTAAATCCCCCAAGATTGAAATCCTCTAGTTGTACTCACTTAGTACTGTAGTTTGTATTCAACAATTTACACTCGTTTAGCAGTGCTCACCAATCTGTGTTCACTTAGTTATGGTTGATTCTCAGCTCCTGTCCTACCTCTTAACTGATTATCCCCAGATTCACTGACTTTTAGCTGGGTGAGTCCTGTCATACCTCTTCTTAAAGCTGCGTACGGGCCTTCCTCCACTGTGAGGTAGAGAGATAAATACGTTAATGGACGAGGGAGAGAGAAGAGTAATGATGATAAGTGAAATGAGGGGACGTAACATGTGGGAGATTGCTTTGTCTCTCTTAAACTCCAGTTGCTGCTGCCTTCTCTCCCCTCTCATCTCTCTTTCTCTCTCCCTTTTATATCTCTCATTTTATCTCTAGTTTTCTCTCGCCTTTATATCTCTGTCTCTCGCTTTTATATCTTCCTCTCATTTTATCTCTAGTTTTTATCTCCCGTTCCATATTGCTCAATCTCTCTCTCTCTCTTTCCTGTCAAATCAGCTACTGAATGAATGATGGTGAATGTTTCATTGTTTTGGGTTACTCTTCCTTAGTGGGAGACGTTCATTGTGGTTGTCACAATGCAGTCTTAACCACCACCACCATCATTACCACCACCACCATCATTACTACCACCATTATCACCACCACCATCATTACCACCACTACCATCATTACCACCACCACCATCATTACCACCACCACCACCATCATTACCACCACCACCATCATTACCACCACCACCATCATTACTACCACCACCATCATTACCACCACCACCATCATTACCACCATTACCATCATTACTACCACCACCATCATTACCACCACCACCATCATTACCACCACCACTATCATTACCACCACCACCATTATTACCACCACCACCATCATTACCACCACCACCATCATTACTACCACCACCATCATTGCCACCACCACCATTATTACCACCACCACTATCATTACCACCACCACCATCATTACCACCACCACCATCATTACCACCACCACCATCATTACCACCACCACCATCATTACCACCACCACCATCATTACCACCACCACCATCATTACCACTACCACCATCATTACCACCACCACCATCATTACCACCACCACCATCATTACCACCACCACCATCATTACCACCACCACCATCATTACCACCACCACCATCATTACCACCATTACCATCATTACCACCATTACCATCATTACTACCACCACCATCATTACCACCACCACCATCATTACCACCACCACCATCATTACCACCATTACCATCATTATCACCACCACCATCATTACCACCACCACCATCATTACCACTACCACCATCATTACCACCACCACCATCATTACCACCATTACTATCATTACCATCATTACCATCATTACTACCACCACCATCATTACCACCACCACCATCATTACCACCACCACCATCATTACCACCATTACCATCATTACCACCACCACCATCATTACCACCACCACCATCATTACCACCACCACCATCATTGCCACCATTACCATCATTACTACCACCACCATCATTACCACCACCATCATTTCATGCATTTTATATTCAAAGTCCAAATTAAGAACTTTTTAATATGATTTTCCTAAATTGCCATTTTTTCTACATTTCACTTGTTTACGCTTCACTGTACATATTTTCTCCCAAAAACACATCAACTAACATTCCACTGTAACCTATAATTTTTCCCTAGAATCTGTCTAGATTTCCCAGTGTCTAGGTGCATGCTGCTAGAAGCCTGTCTATTTTAATTACTGGTATGAATAATAAAAAAAATATACACCACTACGAAAATATTAATGAAATTCAATCGTTTTTAATTAAAATTGATTAAATAAGTTAATGAAAATGTTAAAGTTTTACAGCAATTAAATGGAATCCCGGTTCGGGTGACTTGCGTTCACAACCACTTGTTGCACTCAACAACACTGTTTCTGCGCTTTAACAAAATAGTAGTACAGTATACATTATGTCTTATGTTATTATCGGTGTAATTATGTCTGTACTCAAATAACCCGCACATAGGAGAGGGAGAAGCTTATGACGACGTTTCGGTCCGTCTTGGACCATTTACAAGTCACACTGACAGAAGAGAGTGAGCCAGTATGTATACACGAGGAGGACAGGGACGGGACAAAGAGAGGAGGAAAAAGTAGTGGTAGTGGTAATGTTGGTAGAGGAAATAGTAGTAGTAATGGTAAGGGGAGTAGTTTATGCCACTAGAGAAAGGGGAGCAAAAGGGGACAGTAGTAGTAGTAGAAAAGGTAGAAGCAGTAAGAGTAGTAAAGGAGTCGTAGTAGTCGTAGTAGTAGTAGTAGAAGTGAGGGTATGTCTAAGGATAAGAAAAGGAGCACTGCAGGAGAGCTAAGGGCCGACAAGAGATAGGACCAAAAACACAGGGGATGGGGAAAATAAAACAAAGAAAATAAAATAAAACAAAGAAATAAGGAAAAAAAGGTAAGGAAAAGAGATAGGGAAGAAGAAATGATCATGTCAAGTCACGAGCGTTCTGAAGTTTGGAGCATTGGACGAAGGAGAAAGGAAGGCATCTACAGAGACAAAGCCAAACTAAGATTCATACAAGGAAAGTTGTGTATAAGGGATGCTTCTACAAGACGACGGTTGTGAAGGCTAGACGTAGGATAGACAGTTTTGTTGGCAGAGGACCAGTCACTAGGATGACTGTGACTGGTCCTCTCTAACATGACAGAAAAGAGTATTATTGGTGTCGGCAAACCTAACACTTTTTTGTGCTCTTTAAGTCTTTTAGAAAGAGAGCGGGCCGCTCTCTTTCCACAGGCGCTGTATGAAGCATAACGGGTTTAGCGCTTCACTATGAAAAATAATAATAATAAACAACTAATTATAATAAATTACTACTACTACTACTAATAATAATAATAATGATACTACTGCTACTAAGAATAATAAAAATAATAAATTAATAATGATTCTACTACTACTAACATTAATAATGTGGCAGGATGAAGCAGTGTGTGTGGATGGTGTTGCTGGGGGTGGTGTTGCCCCTGGTCACTTCCTTGGTCACCTACGCTGTCGTGGCCCTGGGCAACAACCCTATCATGGTGGACGAGACAGGGGCCCTCATCGTTATGTTGACGCTGCTGAAGGTGAGTCACTGTCATGTGTTTATTATGAAGGTGAGTCACTGTCATGTGTTTATGTTGAAGGTGAGTCACTGTCATGTGTTTATTATGTTAAAGGAGAGTCACTGTCATGTGTTTATTATGAAGGTGAGTCACTGTCATGTGTTTATGTTGAAGGTGAGTCACTGTCATGTGTTTATTATGTTGAAGGAGAGTCACTGTCATGTGTTTATTATGAAGGTGAGTCGCTGTCATGTGTTTATGTTGAAGGTGAGTCACTGTCATGTGTTTATGTTGAAGGTGAGTCACTGTCATGTGTTTATTATGTTGAAAGTGAGTCACTGTCATGTGTTTATTATGTTGAAGGTGAGTCACTGTCATGTGTTTATTACGTTGAAGGTGAGTCACTGTCATGTGTTTATTATGTTGATGATGTTGAAGGTGAGTCTGTCATGTGTTTATTATGTTGAAGGTGAGTCAGTGTCATGTGTTTATGTTGAAGGTGAGTCACTGTCATGTGTTTATTATGTTGAAGGTGAGTCACTTTCATGTGTTTATTATGTTGATGTTGAAGGTGAGTCACTGTAATGTGTTTATTATGTTGAAGGTGCATCACTGTCATGTGTTTATTATGTTGAAGGTGCGTCACTGTCATGTGTTTATTATGTTGAAGGTGAGTCTCTGTCATGTATTTTACTCCTCTATACCTTCTGTTTTGATACTAGATACAACGTTTTGCCTACGCAGTGAGCTTTATCAATAATAATAATAATATGATATTAATACCAAAGAAAGTGACACCTATAATATTGACATCTATGATATTGATAGCTATATTATTGATAACTGTAATATTGATAGCTATATTATTGCTAACTGTAATATTGACATCTATGATATTGATAGCTATATTATTGATAACTGTAATATTGACATCTATGATATTGATAGCTATATTATTGATAACTGTAATATTGACATCTATGATATTGATAGCTATGTTATTGATAGCTGTGATATTGATAGCTATATTATTGATATCAGTACTATTGACAGCTATGATATTGTTACCTATATTATTCATAGCTATGATATTGATGGCTATATTATTCATAGCTATAATATTGATAGGTATATTATTGATAACTATAATATTGACAGTTTTGATATTGATATGTATATTATTGATAACTATAATACTGACAGCTATGATATTAATAACTATAATATTGTTAGGTATATTATTGATCACTGTAATATTGATAGCTTTGATATTAACCTGATCGAATCATTCGACCCTCCATGTGTCAGCTGGTGCTTCTGTCGACTCAAGGCATCTTCCCGATCGACTTAAATGCGCTTTTTAATAGTATTATTAACAAGGGTAAGAGGTCGACCACGGCATTGAGAGCATCGAACAACAGAACCTTATACGAGGTGAGCAGCCAGGCAAGGCAACAGATGTTCTCTGTGAAATACTTCTTATCGTTAATCTTGTAGTAGAGAGGGAGAGAGAGAATGAGATTTTGAGACTTGGAAGGAGTTTAATTTTTTATTAAGCTGAAATGATGAATTCAGTTTGCTTTCTACAGATTTGAATGCAAACAGCAATTACTGTACTGTAAAATAAAATTTAATTTGATTTGTGACTGGATACACACGAAAGAATAATTGTTTATTGGAAAAAATCTGTTTACTTCATCACGAAACACACTAAAAGCTACCCCCTTTTTTTTTTTTGTAACGCTTTTATTTCTTCCTCTTTTGCGTCTGTGGGAGCACCAGGTGCCGGAGGTAGACGAGACGCCGTGCATCCGGAGGTTCCTCTGCGAGCTGGAGACGGTAGTCAGGACCAGCGACAACTACCTCCCGGAGGAACCCACCGAAGCCATCAACGACAGGATCCTGGAGGAGGAGTTTGACCCTGAAGTGGTTGATCCTATATCGGAGATGCAAGCGGAGGCCATCCGCGCCCTCTATAGGTGAGTCTCGTAACACCAAGTTAAAGGAGTTGTAGAAATATTAACTCGGCGCCAAATTGTAGTGCTAATAAGAGTAGGTATCGACTGGTAGAAAGATCAGTGATGACAACAGTAGTGCTAGTAGGAGCAGATAACGACTGCTAGAAAGAACAGTGATGACAATAGTAGTGCTAGTAGGAGCAGATAGCAGCTGCCAAGTAGTTTGTAAAAAAAAAATAAATTACGAAATTTTTCCAAAACTTAGTTTTACGAATCTTAACCTTACGAATGACAATTTTATCAGACGATGGAGTGCCTTAACTACCAGTTACTTCAAATACTCGTAGTTTAAGGTTTGCTTTCCAAATGAACCTCTTTGCAAACCTCAAAACAGCATACAGAAATAAACTTTCCCCAGATCCGTCACCAAAATCCTCGTTCAAAAAGATTTATATTTGAAAAGATCAAGCGAGTTACCATTCTTTGTGTTGATCGACGCATCCGGACGAGGGATCAAACCTGCACATTCCTTGTGTTTAATGATGCACACTGGTTTAGCGCTTCACTTAATAATAATAATAATATAATAATTATAATAATAATTATAATATAATAATAATTATAATATAATAATAATGATTATAATATAATAATAATAATAATTATAATATAATAATAATAATTATTATAATATAATAATAATAATTATAATATAATAATTATAATAAATTCTTTAATGGTGTGAGAGCGGTAAATTAGATTGAATTGAATAAGTAGTTAGACTGTTGGGTTTAGTCCTGACTCTTTCTCTTCTACTTCAGCTCTTCCTCTCACCGGCTGTTCTTCTTCTGTCCCCACTTCCCCCTCGCCCCTAGTGGGTCCTTACCTGAGAGTCTGAACTGAACTGAAATTAGATTGTCTCCTCAGTGAGGTGTAATACTTTATCTTCCATAGTGCTTGAGGTAAATAACAGTAAGGTCAGCGATAATTTTCAGATGGAAACAAAAGAAAGTGTTGTTTGTTTGCACTGAGACAAGTGGTGAGAAACAGCTTGTGAAGACGCCTGTCCTGAGGCAAAACCTTTCACTAAAATTCTTGTCTGCAGTTGTGTGTTATTTACCCAAAATTATACAGTATAAAACATTGAAAACGTGGATTTAATTTTCTAAATGTATAGTATATACAGAGTGTATACCGAGCGTGTAGTTCAGTATATACATTGTATATACTGAACTACACGCTCGGTATATACAGTGAATATACCGAGCGCGTAATTCGATATATAGTGTATATAATGAACTACACGTTCGGTATATACGTACAGTGTATATACCGAGCGTGTAGTTAAAAACTATTTAAACGATGGCAGGGTGCTTTCCCTCTGCAAGAACTAAACTCTCTCGTTTATACAGTTAGATTATTGGCAGTTAAACGGTTAACTTTATGTAAATGTGGTTAATTAGGGTTGAAATATAATAACGTAACTTAGATTAACATTGGGGTATGGTCAAAGTTCGGATCGCGCTTAAAAATGATGCTCTGAACAAGTTGTAAAATTGACTTTTTTTTAAGCAAGGGATTGAAGTTGATTATTCTTGATTGATCCTTCACTGTGTGAGGCTTTTGTGTTGATTAAGGTAACTCTTATCTGTTTTCTCCCATCCCCGTGTCATCCATTGTATTCTATTAAGTCCCTAGTGTCAGTCTTGTATCATGCAGTGGGACTAACAACCTTATGTCATGCAGTGAAGCTATCAACTTTATATCATTCAGTGTTGCTGAAGGAGGGGTGGGAATATTTGCAGATTTGAACTGTAGTATCGGCACCCCTCTGGCAAGACAATGATGGAGGGATGGTGAAAGTGTTTCTTCTTTTTTAGGTCACCCTACCTCGGTGGGAGACGGCCGGTGTGATAAAAAATATATATGGTCTTCATTCGCTGATAAGCAAAGTAGTACATTGGTAATTGTCTAGGACGGACCAAAATGTTGTGGTTTTCGTTTCGTGTTTGTGGTTTCATTTGAAATATTCTAGACACGATACTGTGAGAGTTATTTCACATACTGTGTGTCGTCCGTGCAGGGAAGGTGACCCCACGGGTGAGCTCTCCGAGCGAGGACGCCGAGCCCTGGGGGTGGTGGAGTCATTGACGGGGCAGTCGTGTGAGCTGGCCTACAGACTGTGTCCAGGGAGGTAAGTGTACTCACCTAATTGTACTCACCTAATTGTGGTTGCAGGGGTCGATACTCAGCTCCTGGCCCCGCCTCTGCGCTGCCCGCTACTGGGTGTCTGCTCTCCCTGCTCCATGAACTTTATCATACCTCGTCTTAAAACTGTGTATGGTTCCTGCCTCCACTATGTCTTTCTCTAGACTATTCCACTTCCTGACTACTCTGTGGCTGAAGAAATGCTTCCTAACATCCCTTTGACTCATCTGAGTCTTCAGCTTCCAGTTGTGTCCCCTTGTTTCTGTGTTCCCTCTCTGGAACATCCTGTCACTGTCTACCTTGTCGATTCCCCGCAGTATTTTGTATGTCGTTATCATGTCTCCTCTGACCCTTCTTTCCTCCAGTGTTGTTAGTCCTATTTCCCTCAGCCTTTCTTCATAGGACAGACCCCTGAGTTGTGGAACTAACCTTGTCGCAAACCTTTGCACTTTCTCTAGTTTCTTTATGTGCTTGACCAGGTGTGGGTTCCAGACTGGTGCTGCATATTCTAGTATGGGCCTGACGTACACGGTGTACAGTGTCTTAAACGAGTCCTTGTTAAGGTAACGGAACGCTAATCTTAGGTTTGCCAGTCGCCCATATGCTGCCGCAGTTATCTGGTTGATGTGTGCCTCCGGAGACGTGCTTGACGTTATACTCACCCCAAGGTCTTTCTCCTTTTCCGAGGTTTGTAGCCTTTGTCCGCCTAGCCTATACTCTGTCAGCGGTCTTCTTTGCCCTTCTCCGATCTTCATGACTTTGCATTTGGTGGGATTGAATTCGAGAAGCCATTTGCTAGACCAGATGTCAAGCTTGTCCAGGTCTGTTTGAAGTCCTGCTTTGTCCTCCTCCGATGTGATTCTCCTCATTAATTTCACATCATCTGCGAACAGAGACACTTCTGAGTCTATCCCATCTGTCATGTCGTTTACATATACCAAGAATAACACTGGTCCTAGGACTGACCCCTGCGGAACGCCGCTCGTCACAGGTGCCCACTGTGATACCTCATCACGCACCATGACCCGTTGTTGCCTCCCTGTGAGGTATTCCCTGATCCATTCCAGTGCCCTTCCTGTTATACGAGCTTGTTGTTCCAACTTCTTTACTAATCTCATGTGAGGAACTGTGTCGAAGGCATTCCTGCAGTCCAGGAAAATGCAATCAACCCACCCTTCTCTCTCTTGCCTTACCTCTGTTACTTTATCATAGAACTCTAGGAGGTTTGTTACACAGGATTTGCCTTCCCGGAATCCGTGCTGCCTGGTGTTTATTATCCTGTTCAGCTCGAGGTGCTCCACCATTCTTTTCCTGATGATTTCCTGATGATTGTGTGTGTGTGTGTGTGTGTGTACTCACCTAGTTATGGTTGCAGGGGTCGATTCACAGCTCCTGGCCCCGAATGTGTGTGTGTGTGTTTGTCCCCACTACTGCCTGTTTCCAGCCTTTTCTTTGATTGCATATATTGCAGCTTAAGACTGAGTAAGTATTTCTTGTTACCCGTGTTGCTCATCTGTTTTTGTCTCACTAAAATTCTTCTGGACCTGGTCTCCTTCCTATCAGTTAACCTATTTATCCTATTTTTTCCTCTGAGTGTCATATATTTTATTATTAGTTTCTGATTGGAGAAAGGGCCAAAATTCCCCTTTTTTATTTTAAAAAATATAGATGAAATTTAAAAAAAAATTAGATTCTGTCAAAAAGAATTATGAAAACTTATGAATATATGTAACTCAATGTCATTATATGCTGATATCATTGTCATTATACACTGATATCATTGTTACTAAAGTCATTGCGTTCTGAGACACAAAGCGCTACACCCGTGAGGGTCATACAGCGCCTGGGGAATATATGGCAGTAATCGGCTTCCGAGTCGAGGAAGGAAAAGACGGATAACTCTGGTTCCTTGAATCGAGAGCCCTTCAAGAGCTGAAGAGCTGAAGTGTTGTCATCATGATACGCCTTCAGCCATGACACCAAAGTTCATAGTTTGTCACCAGTTTTATGTATAATGAATTTTACCTGTAAGACTTTCATAGTGCCTGGCGCTGTTACAACCCCACGGGTTTAGCCATTCTTCATTAATACACTTTCCATAGTGTACACATGACAGACATGTACCAGTGTAGTCATCATTCCATATAATAACACATGTGCCAGTTTAGTCATCATTCCATATAATGACACATGTGACAGTGTGGTCATCATTCCATATAATAGCACATGTGCCAGTGTGGTCATCATTCCATATAATGACACATGTGACAGTGTGGTCATCATTCCATATAATAACACATGGTGCCAGTGTGGTCATCATTCCATATAATAACACATATGACAGTGTGGTCATCATTCCATATAATGACACATGTGCCAGTGTGGTCATCATTCCATATAATGACACATGTGCCAATGTGCCAGTGTGGTCATCATTCCATATAATGACACATGTGCCAGTGTGGTCATCATTACATATAATGACATGTGCCAGTGTGATCATCATTCCAAATAATGACACATGTGCCAGTGTGGTCATCATTCCATATAATGACACATGGTGCCAATGCACCATGTGTTATTATGTGATCATTTTTATAATGAGTCTCTGACATTATGTATCGACCTTTTATCAAAAATAATATTGTGATTCTCATTGCACATACAAAGGGTCAGTAACCGCTTTCAGATACATGATATACTATATTACAAAAATAAGAACATAAGAATGGAGGAACACTGCAGAAGGCCTACTGGCCCATACAAGGCAGGTCCTTATCAAAACCACCACTACCCAAGAATTTACTCCCGTACCCACACCAATCAAATCCAGCCCCTCCCACTCATATATATGTCCAGTCTCTTTTTAAAGCCACCCAAGGTCCTAGCCTCTACCACCCTGCTCGGAAGATTGTTCCAAGCATCCACAACTCTTCGAAAACCAGTACTTACCTATGTCCTTTCTAAATCTAAATTTATCCAACTTAAATCCATTATTTCTGGTTCTTACCTGGGTCGACATCCTCAGTACTTTATTAATATCACATTTGTTTATGCCCATCATCCACTTATATACTTCGATGATATCTCCCCTCATTCTACGTCTCTCCAGAGAGTGAAGATTCAATGCTCTAAGTCTATCTTCATACTGGAGAGTCCTTATACAGTAAATAATTTTAGTCATTCTTCTCTGTATGTTTTCCAATGAATCTATACCTAAAACTGAGAGGCGTAATCCAAATGAGGCCTCACTAGTGATGTATAGAGCTGTAAAATAACTTTTGGACTTATGCTACTTATACTTCTTGAAATAAATCCTAGTACTCTGTTAGCCTTATTGCGCACACTTAGGCACTGTTGTCTTGGCTTTAGATTCCTGCTTACCATGACTCCCAAGTCTTTTTCACATTCTGTATGATCAAGCTCTACTTCACCTAGTTTATAACTTCGAGGGATATTTTCATTACCAAGGACAAGTACTTTACACTTGTCCACATTGAACTTCATCTGCCACTTTTCAGACCAAGACATTAATTTGTCCAAATCCTCCTGGAGTTCACTGGTATCCTCCTCAGAATGAATCATACGGCCTATTTTTGTATCATCAGCAAATTTGCTCATGTCACTTGTAATTCCTTCATCAAGGTCATTAATGTAAATTATGAACAACAATGGGCCTAAAACTGATCCTTGTGGAACGCCACTTGTGACTAATCCCCATTCAGATTTAACCCCATTAATGGAAACTCTTTGCTTTCTATTGGTAAGCCTCTATCCATGAGCTGCCACTCATGGTATATCCTATGTATATTATACACCGAGAGGTGTATTTTCCACCATACATATACCGAGTGTTTACTTTTAATCTATTTTAGAGATTAAAGTATTCTTGTCTGGTGGTGAAAAGATTACCGTGCAGCCTTAATGACCATAGTGTAGTCGATAGGCTTCAAACCCCGTCCACTTCACAATAAATAGCATTAATGTCTGACAGAGGGATTTAAAAAATTTAGATTGACAGATTTATATACAAAATGCATCTGCACTTTTTGAAATCCAGGTTCAGTTGAAACTTAAAGTTGGTAGGCGTTAGTGTGCCTACCAGTTGGCACTTTTAGCACGTTTCACCCACAGCGTGGTTTCGTTAGTCACCACAGTGAGTGAAGTGTAACATAAAAAAATAATCTTTGCTAAAATCGCCTTTGAAATTACTAAAATTGAGAGTAAATGCAAACTGACTCGTTCTATACGGCATGGTGAGAGGCTTCCAGCTTTTATTTGACACAGTGAGAGAGGTTTTTCAGCTTTTGTTTGACACAGTGAGAGGCTGCCAACTTTTGATAG
This sequence comes from Cherax destructor, assembly GCA_009830355.1. NCBI lineage: Eukaryota > Metazoa > Arthropoda > Malacostraca > Decapoda > Parastacidae > Cherax > Cherax destructor. The sequence continues at coordinate 55,130 of WNWK01000705.1, forward strand.
AGGTTTCCAGCTTTTATTTGACACAGTGAGAGAGGTTTTTCAGCTTTTGTTTGACACAGTGAGAGGCTGCCAACTTTTGATAGAGGTTTCCAGCTTTTCTTTGACATAATGAGGGGGCTGCAAACTTTTGTTTAACAGTGAAAGGCTTCCAGCTTTTGTTTGACTTTTAGTGAGAGGCTGCTTACTTTTGTTTAATAGTGAGAGGCTTCCAGATTTTGTTTGACGTAGTGAGAGCATTCCAGCTTATATGTGGCATAATGGCTATCAGCTTGTTTAGCATAGTGGCTGTTAGCTTCTGTTTGGCATAGTGGCTGTCAGCTTCTGTTTTACGTAGTGAGAGGCTGCCAGCTTCTGTCTGATCACGGAAATGTTTTCATCTCAGTTTCAAGTACATCTTTGCTCTAGTTTAAGAGTCTTACTCTCAGTACTGTAGAAGGAGCCACAATAGGAGTATAGATCATCAGTGTGTCATGCAGTAGCATCACTGATACAAAAAATAGTATTTCGCAGTCATTTCACTTTTTTTGGGGCTTTCTAGCATTTTTAATGTTTTCTTCACTAAAATTAAGATTTTTTGTTAAATAGCATTAATGTGTTAATCTTTTAGATTAGGCACATTTACTGTAACTTTTTTAAAAGTATTATATAATGATATCTGTGTGTTGCATCACACACAGGTACAGCACTTGCCTGTAAACATAATGATAAAAATATGTTGAATTGCCTCATACCAGATGTTAATTTCAGGTACAAGCCACTGTTGGTTTATCGTACCATCTTTGACGAAATTAACATGATAGTCCACGACAACGACTGAGCACCAGTCGTTGTCGTGCAGACGACGAGTAGACTCCGGAGTGACAAGCAACAGCAGACCTCATACCTCGCCTTCAAACAGAATTAGAAAATCAGACAGCACGACAACAATGGGCAGCAAATGTAGCAGAGAACGTCGAGCGTCCACCGCCGCCCGACAGATTAGAGCAGACCAAACAATTGTAAACAGACACCAGACATATTGTATGCAGACACGCCGACAAACACACACCCTAGCCAAAATAGATGGCAGGAACAATAGACAACTGTACATTAAGGACGCGTCTAGAATTCTTTGGGTGCGAGCAACGAGATATTCCACCAAGTGTTTTTCTCAACATATTCTCCGTCATGTCAAGTCTCCACTTATGCCTGACTCACTAAGTGAGCCAGGCATGAGAGACTAACGTTTGTCGCGTGTAAATGTTCATCTCAGCATCCTAATGAACGTCAATATTTTCATTTTGAATTATAACGATGAATGTGTGACGTTGACGCAATAATAACGTGATTGTCTGACAGTCTACGATCCGCTTGCTGGTTGTCTGTTTGCTCTCTAAAAGTCTTTAACACTTCAATGTATTTTTTTACATTTATTGTTGTTGTGGTATGATATAATTTATTAATTTTTACTAATAAACAGAAGGTAAAGGAGAGTATTTAGATAAATGATTGCAAATGAGTTACTGGCACTACGTCTTGGTAATATCATGGTAAAATACAGCGACATTATGCATATAAGATATGGGTTGTGGCATTATATTGTGAAGACGTTACACCCACCAGGAACTTTATCAGTTCACGATGAATTGATAAGTTTATTCAGGTATACATAAATACAGTTACATAGATTATCATACATAGCAGTATATGTGTAGAGAACCTAGGATAACCCAAAAAAGTCAGATAAAATGACTTATTTCCATTGGGGTCCTAGTTCACTAGTCTAGTGCACTAAAGGTCTTTAAATATAAAGCCATAAGTTGCACTCTGTCTTATTTACACAGACTATGTCGTTCTCAAGTCTTGATCGTCGCTTGACCACCTGTCGTCTCCCTTGTAGAAAAAAAAAAAAACGGCAGCAGCAGGATGTCGTATGAGGCTTATTCAAAATACCCACTGAAATCATTGTAAAGGAATTGTTGGTGAATCAGATTTCAGAGAGGAAGATGCGACCTTAGCATGCAAAAATTTCCAACTACTTCCTATATACGAGCATAAGCAGAGGTTTTCCATGGTGGTGGCGGGTGAAGTGGTGGTGGCGGGTTATGAAGTGGTGGTGAAGTGGTGGTGGCGGGTGATGAAGTGGTGGTGAAGTGGTGGTGGCGGGTGATGAAGTGGTGGTGAAGTGGCATTAGGGCCTCTTAGTGTTGGTGTGAATGTGTTTGGTGGTGGGCTGAGGTATTCAGTTGAGCTAAGCGACCAGCATAAGTATTACTCAGTGATAATCCGCATGGAAACAGAAACTCACGAGATTAATTGATCTGTATATTTCGATCCTTTCAATTAATCTCCTGAGTTTCTGTCTGCATGGTGGTTATCATTGAGCATTGGCAAGTGTTTATTACACTTTAGTTATAAGTATTACTGATGAATTATACTTAATCGTAATGTAATCGGAGTTAATGGATTATTTTTCCTCATATTGACAATTGTGTATTTTTTTATTGATATACAATTGTCAACACTAATATACTCTTTGTTACAAGAAACTGAGGCTGTGCGTACGGGATTTTTTTTAGCTATTGATGACACAGATTGATGTAAGAAACTGATGTGTTTCTGCGACAACTAAATGTGATCTTTATTAGCAGTAACTATTTGGATTGATGAGCAAGACACATGTGCAGCACATAGGTATCTTTACTGACGAGATGCCTCGCCTGAGCAGCAAGCTTCTTCAGTCTGATACATACGCCACTTTTATACTGGAGACAGTCTAGGTGGAGAGCTAATTTTAACGTGTTCAGTTTCCTAGCCTTGATGTGTGTTCAGTTCGTTAGCCTAGCTCTGTCTGAAGCAAATGCATGAGGCTTATCAGAGGAAAGGGGCAGTAGTTGGAGACAACGTCACAGATGGACAGAACCCACTAGTGGAAGCAGGTCGTGGTCATAAGTAGAGCAACAGAGTTGAAGATATTCTCTGTATCAAGACACCGCGGTGCTGCTGTGTCAGACAAGTATCATTACATCAGTGGTATACAATACAGACAAGTTGATGACTGAGACACATGTACACCACTTGGTATATTCACGAGACGTTTTGCCCGTGTGTCCTAGTGCATGTTTACATTTTTATTTATTCCTGTTTACGTGTTTTATTTATTCCAGGCCCACGTGTCTATGCATTCCACACACCCGTGTGTCATCAGTGTACACACGTGTGTCATCAGTGTACACACGTGTGTCATCAGTGTACACACGTGTCATCAGTGTACACACGTGTGTCATCAGTGTACACACGTGTGTCATCAGTGTACACACGTGTGTCATCAGTGTACACACGTGTCATCAGTGTACACACGTGTGTCATCAGTGTACACACGTGTGTCATCAGTGTACACACGTGTGTCATCAGTGTACACACGTGTGTCATCAGTGTACACACGTGTCATCAGTGTACACACGTGTGTCATCAGTGTACACACGTGTGTCATCAGTGTACACGTGTGTCATCAGTGTACACACGTGTGTCATCAGTGTACACACGTGTGTCATCAGTGTACACACGTGTGTCATCAGTGTACACACGAGTGGAGGTAAACAGTCTCATTGTAATGTAGTTAATTTTTCTTCATTATTCAGTGGGTTAGCTAAGGTTTCCCGTGAGGTAGTGTCTACTGGCACCCTCCCTCGCAACACCATCAACCTCTCACAACAGTTCCATCATTCTCTCACGCAACACCTCTATCAACCTCTCACAACACCTCCATCAGCTTCTCACAACACCTCCATCAACCTCTCACAACACCTCCATCAACCTCCCTTACAACACTTCCATCATCCTCTCTCACATCATCAACTTTTATCATAACACCTCCATCAGCCTCTCACATCTCCATTAACCTCTTACAACTTTCAGTAGATCATTCACAACATTTCATCACCATAATTTTCTGTTCCTAAATACTTTCAACGTGGTCATGCCTTTTTATTTCTCTTTCATTCAAACTATTTTGTAAATATTAATTGTATTTCAGAGTGTGATTCATTATATTTACACTAACGCGTTACTTTTAACCTCTGTTGAGCCTTCAATTTGGGATTAACACTTCCTGGCATTTTTTTTACTGTTATCTGAGGCAACAACCTTTGTTCTGCAGTGCAGTTAGTTTTATGGATATTAAGAACTCATTTTACATGATTCACCTAATGGGTGATACTTCTGGCACTCCTGACTATACTTACTTTTATGTAAAGGAAAGACACTTGTGGGAAAAGACTCTTGGAAAATGGTTTAGATTTGCGAAAGCAGTGTCACTAGGGTAAGAGAAAGTGCCAGGGCTGCTGGGATCCCTGACGGTGACATGAACCTTCCGAGGTTTGTATTAGGTTCTAATTGACGAAGGCAGGAACCCCAGAGGCTTGTGCTTGGTCCTCCTGGCTTGTAGCTCATCTGGTGCTCCTGACTCTGACAGAAAATCTGAAACATGCGAAGATACCTCGTCTCTTGGAACAGTTCTGTGGGATACAAGAATAGCAAGTTGTATAAGATTGTCATGTATTAGAGAAAAGTAAATGTATAGATTAAATAACATATGGCACCCAATTGATCACTGTAAGCTAATTCTTTAAAATGGCAGCTTTGCCAAGATGTTACTGTGTAAAGAGTCATCTTGTTTATTTTAATATAAGGCTATTTTGCTAATTTATTTAATTTAATAAAACAGTTTTTTGGAATAGAAGCCTTTGCATTAACCTGCAGTGAAGATATTGTGCTAAATGACCCGTGTGGATCATTCAACGCACGAGATGACGGACGTTTGATCCACTGCTGCTAATCACAGTCCGTGTTAGATCAATCAGGTCATAGATCACTCAGTAGATCAATCAGGTCATAGATCACTCAGTAGATCAATCAAGTCTCAGATCACTCAGTAGATCAATCAAGTCTCAGATCACTCGGTAGATCAATCAGTCTGTTATACAGCTTCCGTCCTCGTGCCCTCATCTATATTAAAGAGTGTCTTTGTCAGCCCTGTGTTTGCCCCATGGTATATTGTATATCATGATTAAGTTTCCATATTATGCTCCGGCATTGAGTGCGAGGTCAAGGCCATGCAGTCTTACATTATGGTAATATAACACTGGAACCTAATTTACTGGCAACATCAGTGAATTATTTTTACCTCGACAGACGTCTCCTGAAAAGGCAAGGTGACCCTAAGAAGGAAACACATTTACCATCATTCATTCAATCTCTTCATTGCCAGAAGTGTGCTGACATCACAATGCAGAGTCCTCTTCGACTACAACATCCCCACTCCTGCTTTAGCTTGCAGGCATATTGCAGGAATATTCTTTGTTCTTGTCTTGCAGGCATATTGCAGGAATATTCTTTGTTCTTGGCTGTCACCTAAATTAATATCATTGTATAATAAACGTATAAAAAGTGAATGCCAAATTAAACCTCCTATATAGACACGGTGAATACCATGTGAAACACCCAATAAATTTATATATTTTCACCAAAAAATCTCAAAAGCTTAAATTAAACAGAACGAAACGGAGAGATTAAATTTGATCCTTCATGCAGGAGAACATGTAGGCCAGAATGGACTACAACAATCAGAAACACTGAAAGTGGCAGAGAGCGATGCAAGTGAAACTAAACCAGGTGTACAAGCTTGCTGACAGTCAGTGCCCAGATTATTTTGTCTCACGCTGTGTAAGAGAAATCAAAATCAATATTGGTAAGGGAAGCGAATATACTTTTGAGGTTGCTACTGAATGTGGCCAGGATCAGGTACCTTCTGTGATTCGATAAATCGTGTTTGATGGGACTTGAGCTAGAGCACACTACATCCATGCTGGTGTGAGATTCGTTTTAAAAGTCTCCATTGTGGTCACTGTGGGGCCCAAGCTAACCATCCTATGGTGTAAATATAACTAGTTGGATGAATCTTATTAGGCCGGTATGGTGCAGTAGATAACACGCTGGCCTACTAGTTTTAGCACTGCCTTGCCATGGGTTAGAGCCCTCCGTGCTGTGACGCAGATAAAGGGCTCAAGGAATTTGATTTGACCTCTGTTCTGTCAGCTGTTCACGACTTACATATTCCCTCGGGGGTGATCCTCTCTCGGGCTATTTGTCACTGCTCTCTCAGCAATTCGGACACCAAGTTAAAATGCAACAAATTGTTTTTGATCAAAGCACAGTTGGAATTCTGGTCATCATCTTGCTATCACTGTCTTGTACGGAAAATTACACTCACTATTACGCATCGGACACACGCGACTCACACACGGATACCATATGAAATAACGACCAGCACCGCTCTGCTAGGACTGCAGGGTCACACTGTCAGTCCACCATACCTTAATAGATTGTCTTGTCTATCAAGGAGCACGCAGGATTCACTCCCGATGTCTACCACGCCATGACACACGCTAACTGACTTCCTCGCCGAAAGTTCCTCTTGTTACCCAGACTCTTTGAATTAAAAGAAACTAACATATTGCACAAAGTATAATTTAAATTATACACTTTAACCCTCAACCTTCACCTCCCCCCCCCCCACTAACACATCACTGCCGCATACACACCCTAAACCTTGCACTTCCCTATCCCTCGCACATCTCTACTCTTCTACACACATGCTCATTGGAGAAACCAGGTATAGATACTAAAAAATCCGGGAAAAAGGAATTAATGTACAATTGTTCAATTGCTATGGATCCCATCACACATTGGATTACTCCTTCATGATAAAGTTGATATGTTAGCTAAGAAGAGTACCCTGAAGGAGAATGTATAATATAACTTTGGTATATCTGTGTCTAGCATTAGGAATAATAGGAGAGAAGTAAATAATGAAAATGAATGTTATAGGAATGCAATTAAAAGCCTGAGTAGATCTGTAACCCACTATGATAACATGAACGTAGATAAGCATGTTTATGGAGCAACTTGCAATGTGAACAGACTGATGTTGTAGTGGCCAGGCTTAGGCTTGGCTACAAGTACTTCTGACAGTTTGGGAGACACACAGATGATGATCAAACCAAATGCAAATTATGTGATCAGGCCTATGGTCACTGTCTTGAACACTATGTGCTTAATTGTCCACTTATTGAGGAATATAGAGATAGACAGTATAATAACCTATGTGACATGTCAAGATATCTTATTCATGAAAATAAGATACCAGATATACTAAGCAAATTACCTAAATTTTCTTGTAACAGATAAGTGAACTGTAGATATAAATCCAAATGTACACCTGTTAGCCCTTTTAGAGCCTTGTTCTTAGGCCTTTTGTGTATCCATATGCTCTTGCGCTACCGTCCACAGGATGGATATGAGTTGCACAAAATAAACTAGCAACTTCGGTGGCAAAAACTAATCTACGCTCACGCACTCATACCCATAGTAAACCCATAGTAAACCCGGGTTTAGCACACAAAATGAATATGTTGCTGTTATTGTATCGAGCCTGATTGACTCTCATTTCCTCAGGCGCTGTATGACTCCTACTGGTTCAACACTTCCTTCGTGAATTTAGTAATAATGTGCTTAATCAGATATGTTAGGTTTCAAGCTTATCGACTGCACGATTACCCTTCTGGCTGTAATTTATTCTAACATCAAGTATATTTTAATCCCTCAAACAGGAATTAAAAGTAAATTCTAAGTGCACACCTACTGAGAAATACACCATATTGGCTATATTCACACTGAGGAAAGTACACACCTCTGGTTTTATACACACTGTGGTACACACTTGTGGGTGTACACACACACTGGCACACACCTCTTGTTGTACACACACTGTGGTACACACCTCGGGTTTTATACACACTGTGTTACACAATTCTGATTGTACATACACACACTGTGGTACACACTTCTGGTTGTACACACACTGTGGTACACACCTCTGGTTGTACACACACTGGTACAAACCTCTGGCTGTGTGCATACCGAGATTAGTATGTACGTTTATTCAGGTATACACAAATACAGTTACATAGATTATCATACATAGCAGCATATGTGTAGAGAACCTAGGATAACCCAAAAAAGTCAGAGTGGATTATTTCCATTGGAGTCTTTTAATACCTTAATATTATACACTTTAGGAGATATATTGTATTATACTATAAAGGATATATACTAGGAATAAGGTAAAAAGAGTTATTTACATTTACATATATGTTACCTAAAAAAAAAATAAAAAATCATTCTCCTCCCTTTCTGTAGCTACATTTATTAGGTACCTTTTGGCTCTCTTCTTGAACTGGCTCATGCTATGAGATAGAGATACAGAGAACTAACACACTCATTCACGCACACACAGGAGCTGTGACTCGACCCCTGCAGCCACATGTAGGTGAGTAGTAAACACATAAAATAAGGCAAGTGTCTATTAACGAGTGCCTTTGCAGCCGGTAACTAACTTCTCGGTGTAAATACTGTCAGGGAGTCTTGAGCACGTCCCGAGCAGCACTGACCCGGGTAGGGGGGATGGTTGTGGGATCAAGAGAGTGGAGGGGAGGTTAGGGAAAAGGGGCTGGAGGCAGGAGGGGAGAGTTGGTGGGGAAGGGGTGACGTGGTGGAGTGATCTTGTGTACCAGGGCGTCGACAAGGATATATACACCGATAGGTGCTCGTCTTAAAACTATGTAGGGATCCTGCCTCCACTACGTCACTTGCCAGACTATTCCACTTCCTGACAATTCTGTGACTAAAGAAATACTTCCTAACATCTCTGACTCATCTGAGTCTTCAACTTCCAATTGTGATCCCTTGTTTCTGTGTCCCATCTCGGGAAAAATCCTCTGTCTGTCCACCTTGTCAATTCCTCGCAGTATTTTGTTTGTCGTTATCATGTCTCCCCTAACCTGGAGTTTACCTGGAGGGCATTCCGGGGATCAACGCACCTGCGGCCCGGTCTATGACCAGGCCTCCCAACCGGGCCTCCCGCATGGCAGGCGAGAATTCTACCACTGAACCACCTCCAGCGTCGTCAGGCCGATTTCCCTTAACCTTTCTTCGTAGGGCATTTTCCTTAGCTCTGGGACTAGTCTTGCTGCAAACCTTTGCTCTTTCTCTAATTTCTTGACCAGGTGTGGGTTCCAAACTGGTGCTGCATACTCCAGTATGGTCCTGACGTACACGGCACAGGTGTGTCTCGGTGTTAGCGTGTGTGTATGTTTTAACTGGCTTTTGCAGTCTGGTAGCATAGCAAGATAGCGTGCAAGTTGAACACAAAACACTATTGACTGATGTTATCCATTTACTAATGGCTACATAGGCAGACGCAGTTAGAAGGTAGCCAAGGAGCCAGTCCAGGAGTTAGGTTTTGACGGAAGGTCAGGTGCGCGCTGAGTTAGAGGGATGCAGAGTGTAACTGAGGAAAGTACACCAGGCGGCAGCACAGGTCTACGGGCACATCTCCCCTATCAGTAGTTATTGGGAAACAGGTATAAGGTAAGCATACTGCAGCTAGGTCTCATCGGAGTACAAAACTAATTCCAACCACACAATAGAGCAAAAAACTAATGTCAAAGACCTGGGAGTGATCATGTCAGAGGATCTCACCTTCAAAGACCATAACAAAGTAGCAATTGCATCTGCTCGAAAAATTACAGGATGGATAATGAGAACCTTCAAAACCAGGGATGCCAAGCCCATGTTGACACTTTACAGATCGCTTGTTCTATCTAGGCTGGAATATTGCTGCACACTAACTGCACCTTTCAAGGCGGGTGAAATTGCTGACCTTGAAAATGTGCAGAGAACCTTCACCGCACGCATAAGTGCGATAAACCACCTCAACTAATGGGAACGCTTGAAGTTCCTAAACCTGTACTCTCTAGAACGCAGGCGGGAGAGATACATTATTATATACACATGGAAAATTCTCGAGGGCTTAGTACCAAACTTGCACACAAAAATCACTCCCTACGAAAGCAAAAGACTCGGCAGGCGATGTAACATCCCCCCAATGAAGAGCAGGGGTGCCACTACAATAAGTGTCAGGGGCCCAAGATTGTTCAACTGCCTCCCAGCATACATCAGGGGGATTACCAACAAACCCCTGGCTGTCTTCAAGCAGGCACTGGACAGGCACCTCAAGTCGGTACCTGATCAGCCAGGCTGTGGTTCGTACGTTGGACTGCGTGCGGCCAGCAGTAACAGCCTGGTTGATGAGGCTCTGGTCCAACATGAGGCCTGGTCACAGATCGGGCCGCGGGGGCGTTGACCCCTGGAATTCTCTCCAGGTAGTGCGAATAGCAAAGACTAATAGTATCTGGTAGTCTGACTTTAATGTGTTAACTTTTTTTTTTTAAAATTTGCGTTGCTTTTACCGTAATTTTAGATTCTGAAGATGGATGATGTTACATCCGAAACGTTATAATAATATAATACAAATAACCCGCACATAGCAGAGAGAAACTTACGACGACGTTTCGGTCCGACTTGGACCATTAACAAAGTCAGACTAGCACGAAAGGTGGAAGGTAAGGTGTTTGTCAGGAAACAAGACAAGTGTTTCCTGACAGGGGTCTTAGTCATATGATGACCCACAGCTGGAGCTTTTGGTCATCTGACCAAGGCCTTCCGCTGGCTTACCCGTCCATCTCTTTCAAAATCATGGTTATGATTATAACCATTAAGGCATACTACTAACATGAAAGAGTGAAGGAGTCGGTATATTTAGGCGAGGGCGTCAGGGACGTGACCAAGAGAGGAAGAAGAAGAAGTAGTGATAATGGTGGTAGTGGAAGTAGTAATGGTGGTAGTGGAAGTAGTAGTAGTGGTAGTAGAAAGTAGGGAGAGTAGTTTAGTGGCACAAGAGATGGAAAGTGGAGTGAATAGTGAACGGAGGTAATAGTAATGTTAATAGCAGTAGTAATCAGTCTTAAGGACAAGAAAAGGGAGCACTGCAGGATAGCCAAAGGCCCAGTCACCGTATTGTGCCTTTTTGGTCTTTAATAATAAAGAAACACAATCATTTTAATGTAAAAAATAAAAATGGTTTTACCACTTATGTTTTATCCTCCTCCTTTCCACCTCCTAGTCCTCCTCCTTTCCTCCTAGTCCTTCTCCTAGTCCTCCTCCTAGTCCTCCTCCTAGTCCTCCTCCTTCCTCCTCCTAGTCCTCCTCCTTTCCTCCTCCTTTCCTCCTCCTAGTCCTCCTTTCCTCCTCCTAGTCCTCCTTTCCTCCCCCTAGTCCTCCTTTCCTCCTCCTTTCCTCCTCCTTTCCTCCTCCTAGTCCTCCTTTCCTCCTCCTAGTCCTCCTTTCCTCCTCCTAGTCCTCCTCCTTTCCTCCTCCTAGTCATCCTTTCCTCCTCCTAGTCTCTCCTTTCCTCCTCCCTAGTCCTCCTCCTTTCCTCCTCCTAGTCATCCTTTCCTCCTCCTAGTCCTCCTCCTTTCCTCCTCCTAGTCCTCCTTTCCTCCTCCTAGTCCTCCTCCTTTCCTCCTCCTAGTCCTCCTCCTTTCCTCCTCCTAGTCCTCCTTTCCTCCTCCTAGTCCTCCTTCTTTCCTCCTCCTAGTCCTCCTTTCCTCCTCCTAGTCCTCCTCCTTTCCTCCTCCTAGTCCTCCTCCTTTCCTCCTCCTAGTCCTCCTTTCCTCCTCCTAGTCCTCCTCCTTCCTCCTCCTAGTCCTCCTTTCCTCCTAGTCCTCCTTCTTTCCTCCTCCTAGTCCTCCTTTCCTCCTCCTAGTCCTCCTTTCCTCCTCCTAGTCTCCTCCTCCTAGTCCTCCTCTTCCTCCTCCTAGTCCCTCCTCCTTTCCTCCTCAGTCCTCCTCTTCCTCCTCCTAGTCCTCCTTTCCTCCTCCTAGTCCCTCCTTTCCTCCTCCTAGTCCTCCTTCCTCCTCCGTCCTTCCTTTCCTCCTCCTAGTCCTCCTCCTTTCCTCCTCCTAGTCCTCCTTTCCTCCTCCTAGTCCTCCTTTCCTCCTCCTAGTCCTCCTTTCCTCCTAGTCCTCCTTCTTTCCTCCTCCTAGTCCTCCTCCTTTCCTCATCCTTTCCTCCTCCTAGTCCTCCTTTCCTCCTCCTAGTCCTCCTTTCCTCCTCCTAGTCCTCCTTTCTCCTCCTAGTCCTCCTCCTTTCCTCCTCCTAGTCCTTCTTTCCTCCTCCTAGTCCTCCTTTCCACCTCCTAGTCCTCCTCCTTTCCTCCTCTTCTTCACACACTTCCTGCACCCATTGCCATCCTTACCCATCCTTACCACGTCTCTGGTCATAGTTCAATTGAACTCTGTACAAAGTTTACCTTAATTTCTATTTTTTTTTTAGGAATTAAAGCATCACTTAAGTGGTAGTTTAATGCAACCTTGATGAAATTCGTGTAGTCGATAGGCTTTAAACTTAACAAATCAACCAGGATCAGGAGTATATATGCTGCGAGGTGTGTGTGTGTGTGTGTGTGCGTCTCTGAGGATGGACTGATCCTCCCCTTCCTCGAATCGAACTGTATAGCCCTACGAGCTTAGCGCTTCCCCTTGATTAAGGAAAAAACTCCTGATAGGTGATTGTGGTTATGTGGGAGTAGTGGTGATAGTAGTTGCTGTGTAGGGATAGTTGTGATTGTGGTTGTGTCGGGGTAGTGGTGATGGTAGTTGTTGTGTATGGATAGTAGTGATTGTGGTTGTGTGGGGGTAGTAGTGAAGGTGGGTGAGTGTGCTGGGGGGGTAGTAGTGAAGGTGGGTGAGTGTGCTGGGGGGGTAGTAGTGATGGTGGGTGAGTGTGCTGGGGGGGTAGTAGTGATGGTGGGTGAGTGTGCTCACTCAATAATCGCCTCACACCGCTCTTATTACACACACACACACACACACACACACACACACACACACACACACACACACACTGGACTAGTCTCACATTGTTCAGTAAATACAATAAGTCAGTATAGCAGGTTAGGTTAAAGTCAAGAAGCGGGACAAGTGTTTCCTGAGGCAGGACTTAGTCACAGCCCGGATAGCTCAGTCGGTAGAGCATTAGGCTTTTAACCTAAGGGTCCAGGGTTCGAGTCCCTGTTCGGGCGATGATTTTTGCGTGTCTCCTATCTCGATTGCTATCGGACTGGCTGACACACTGAAGTTTGGGGTTCAATCCCCTGTACGGGTGGAAACATTAGGACACGTATTCTTAAGACACCTGCTGTCAATGTTCACCTATCAGTAAAGTAGGTACCTGGGTGTGAGTCGCATCCTGGGAACAAAATTGACCTAATTTGCGAAAACTGCTCTGCATACCATGTACATGTACTTGTAGTAAATAAAGATTATTATTATTATTATTATTATTATTATTATTATTATTATATATGATGACCCGCCGCTGGAGTAGTAACTGGCGTCTCGTGACGAGGCAGTCAGCACCAGCGTCGAGCGCAGCCAACCAATAATAACACTTAAATATCACTCGTGGGTTAATATATTCACAGAGCTTCACTCTGGTTGGCCGGAACTACACGAGTCTTGTTGACAATTAATTCTCCACCAAACGAAGCAACTCAAGCCAGTTTCTTTGTTACTTCTGATGTGTTGGTTGGTGTGAACGTTTGTGTGTGTGTTTGTGTCCCGTGCAACACGTGTGGACAGATAGTGTGGCTGTTAACATACACTGTGTTTTTGAAGGACCTATGAGGATTCAGCATTTATCAGTGATTATTATAACAATAGTGATGATTTTTAGTGATTATTATAAAATACTATGTTATGGCTTTGAAAGTAACCAGCTAGCTGGAGCGCTTTCTAAAAATGTGATCGTCATATTGATGAACAAAGATTAACACTTGGTGTATGAATTTTGTTTTGTTTTATAGTGGCTGAACAACGTACGACTCTAGGAAGGCAGGAATCATCTTGCCCTCGGAGGTATTTGAAGGTAAGTACCAGTGAAACATTTGTAATTTGTTACCATATGGTGGAAGGTATAGAGAAATCTGTGTGCATAGTTTACAGTTATTACAATAGACGGCAGTCGCAGCCACCCTGTCGGCACCGAGTCAAAAAATACGAAAGCCCATTGACAACAGATTCCATTGATGTACCGGGTTTAATTCATATCACCCAGCGGTCATTAGTGATAACAGTGAGACCTCTGACAAGCTATACTGAGCAGTGAGAACTCTGACAAGCTATACTGAGCAGTGAGAACTCTGACAAGCTATACTGAGCAGTGAGAACTCTGACAAGCTATACTGAGCAGTGAGAACTCTGACAAGCTATACTGAGCAGTGAGAACTCTGACAAGCTATACTGAGCAGTGAGAACTCTGACAAGCTATACTGAGCAGTGAGAACTCTGACAAGCTATACTGAGCAGTGAGAACTCTGACAAGCTATACTGAGCAGTGAGAACTCTGACAAGCTATACTGAGCAGTGAGAACTCTGACAAGCTATACTGAGCAGTGAGAACTCTGACAAGCTATACTGAGCAGTGAGAACTCTGACGATCATCACTGGTTGGGAATCTAGTTGACTTAATGTTCTTGCATGTACATTCCTCTAGCTCCTGGTTCTTAAGAGTTGCGCCCAGGGCAGTAGGGAGGCGCTTTATACCGGGTCGCAATAGCATTTGTTTCACGAATCTCGTGAAATTAACACTGTGATTAGACACCGAATCAAAATCTCGAAAGTAACTTAGCTCTCATTTTGATTTAGAGTCCTTGCCAGATCTTTTTTGATTTGTTTTCTAAACCCGGCAGTATTATTTTGAGGACATGTGTTATTGCCGCGACTACTGGGAAGATATAGTTGGAAGGGAACTGATTTGGATGACTTAATGGGGAAGACGCGAGAATATTGCCTCTTGTAGTCTGTATTATAGGCTCATTCACACATGTATCCTCTCTTCTGTATCATACATGTATCCTCTCTTCTGTATCATACATGTATCCTCTCTTCTGTATCATACATGTATCCTCTTTCTGTATCATACATGTATCCTCTCTTCTGTATCATACATGTATCCTCTCTTCTGTATCATACATGTATCCTCTCTTCTGTATCATACATGTATCCTCTCTTCTGTATCATACATGTATCCTCTCTTCTGTATCATACATGTATCCTCTCTTCTGTATCATACATGTATCCTCTCTTCTGTATCATACATGTATCCTCTCTTCTGTATCATACATGTATCCTCTCTTCTGTATCATACATGTATCCTCTCTTCTGTATCATACATGTATCCTCTCTTCTGTATCATACATGTATCCTCTCTTCTGTATCATACATGTATCCTCTCTTCTGTATCATACATGTATCCTCTCTTCTGTATCATACATGTATCCTCTCTTCTGTATCATACATGTATCCTCTCTTCTGTATCATACATGTATCCTCTCTTCTGTATCATACATGTATCCTCTCTTCTGTATCATACATGTATCCTCTCTTCTGTATCATACATGTATCCTCTCTTCTGTATCATACATGTATCCTCTCTTCTGTATCATACATGTATCCTCTCTTCTGTATCATACATGTATCCTCTCTTCTGTATCATACATGTATCCTCTCTTCTGTATCATGCAAACATGTATCATCTCTTCTGTATCATGCAAACATATATCCTCTCTTCTATATCATGCAAACATGTATCCTCTCTTCTGTATCATGCAAACATGTATCCTCTCTTCTGTATCATGCAAACATGTATCCTCTCTTCTGTATCATGCAAACATGTATCCTCTCTTCTGTATCATGCAAACATGTATCCTCTCTTCTGTATCATGCAAACATGTATCCTCTCTTCTGTATCATGCAAACATGTATCCTCTCTTCTGTATCATGCAAACATGTATCCTCTCTTCTGTATCATGCAAACATGTATCCTCTCTTCTGTATCATGCAAACATGTATCCTCTCTTCTGTATCATGCAAACATGTATCCTCTCTTCTGTATCATGCAAACATGTATCCTCTCTTCTGTATCATGCAAACATGTATCCTCTCTCTGTATCATCAAACATGTATCCTCTCTTCTGTATCATGCAAACATGTATCCTCTCTTCTGTATCATGCAAACATGTATCCTCTCTTCTGTATCATGCAAACATGTATCCTCTCTTCTGTATCATGCAAACATGTATCCTCTCTTCTGTATCATGCAAACATGTATCCTCTCTTCTGTATCATGCAAACATGTATCCTCTCTTCTGTATCATGCAAACATGTATCCTCTCTTCTGTATCATGCAAACATGTATCCTCTCTTCTGTATCATGCAAACATGTATCCTCTCTTCTGTATCATGCAAACATGTATCCTCTCTTCTGTATCATGCAAACATGTATCCTCTCTTCTGTATCATGCAAACATGTATCCTCTCTTCTGTATCATGCAAACATGTATCCTCTCTTCTGTATCATGCAAACATGTATCCTCTTCTGTATCATGCAAACATGTATCCTCTCTTCTGTATCATGCAAACATGTATCCTCTCTTCTGTATCATGCAAACATGTATCCTCTCTTCTGTATCATGCAAACATGTATCCTCTCTCCCGTATCATACAAGTATCTTCTCTCCTGTATCATACAAACATGTACCCTCTCCTGTATCAAGCCTGTATCCTCTCTCCTGTATCAAGCCTGTATCCTCTCTCCTGTATCGTATCAAGCCTTTATCCTCTCTCCTGTATCATATAAGCCTGTATCCTCTCTCCTGTATCATATAAGCCTGTATCTTCTGTATCATGCAAGCCTGTATCCTCTCTACTGTATCATACAAACATGTATCCTCTCTTCTGAATCATACATACATGTAGCCTCTCTCCTGTATCATACAAACGTGTATCCTCTCTCCTGTATCATACAAACATGTATCCTCTCTCCTGTATCATACAAACATGTATCCTCTCTCCTGTATCATACAAACATGTATCCTCTCTCCTGTCAGATAAAAGTAATGTTAAGAGTTTATACATCTTTCCTATTATGTTAATGTATGTGTATGTTAATGGTTAATGTATGTGTATGTTAATGGTTAATGTATGTTATGTTATGTATATATACGTGTATGTTAATGTGTGTTTGTGCCGAATGTTTAATTTATTCATGGTAGTTTTTTAACATTATGTACTTCAAAGGTGGTATACAAAATAAAAAAAACATTTATACCAACATGATATAAACATGTTGATAAACATGAAGGAAACAGCTGTAAGGAAAATAATGTGTCAGGAATGTTGTCTCGGCGGGACTTGTCTAGACAGGTGGTGAGCTTCTCTCTCTCTCTCTCTCTCTCTCTCTCTCTCTCTCTCTCGCTCTCTCTCATTTTTTTCATTTTTTCTTTCTTTCTCTAACATTTTAGTTAAGTGTAATTGTCACGTTGAATTTACGGGGGTTAAGTTTCAGCTCTTCGTCAGGCTTCTCCACTATCGATCAACTATCGTTAAAAATCCCCGATATATCTATTGTGGAGTTCACTGCTCGGCTCACTGTGTCACTGCCCGGCTCACTGTGTCACTGCTCGGCTCACTGTGTCACTGCCCGGCTCACTGTGTCACTGCTCGGCTCACTGTGTCACTGCTCGTCTCACTGTGTCACTGCTCGTCTCACTGTGTCACTGCTCGTCTCACTGTGTCACTGCTCGGCTCACTGTGTCACTGCTCGTCTCACTGTGTCACTGCTCGGCTCACTGTGTCACTGCTCGGCTCACTGTGTCACTGCTCGTCTCACTGTGTCACTGCTCGGCTCACTGTGTCACTGCTCGGCTCACTGTGTCACTGCTCGGCTCACTGTGTCACTGCTCGGCTCACTGTGTCACTGCTCGGCTCACTGTGTCACTGCTCGGCTCACTGTGTCACTGCTCGGCTGACTGTGTCACTGCTCGGCTGACTGTGTCACTGCTCGGCTGACTGTGTCACTGCTCGGCTCACTGTCACTGCCCGGCTCACTGTGTCACTGCTCGGCTCACTGTGTCACTGCCCGGCTCACTGTGTCACTGCCCGGCTCACTGTGTCACTGCTCGGCTCACTGTGTCACTGCTCGGCTCACTGTGTCACTGCTCGTCTCACAGTGTCACTGCTCGTCTCACTGTGTCACTGCTCGGCTCACTGTGTCACTGCTCGGCTCACTGTGTCACTGCTCGTCTCACTGTGTCACTGCTCGTCTCACAGTGTCACTGCTCGGCTCACTGTGTCACTGCTCGTCTCACTGTGTCACTGCTCGTCTCACTGTGTCACTGCTCGTCTCACAGTGTCACTGCTCGGCTCACTGTGTCACTGCTCGTCTCACTGTGTCACTGCTCGTCTCACTGTGTCACTGCTCGTCTCACTGTGTCACTGCTCGGCTCACTGTGTCACTGCTCGTCTCACTGTGTCACTGCTCGTCTCACTGTGTCACTGCTCGTCTCACTGTGTCACTGCTCGTCTCACTGTGTCACTGCTCGTCTCACTGTGTCACTGCTCGGCTCACTGTGTCACTGCTCGTCTCAGTGTCACTGCTCGTCTCACTGTGTCACTGCTCGGCTCACTGTGTCACTGCTCGTCTCACTGTGTCACTGCTCGTCTCACAGTGTCACTGCTCGGCTCACTGTGTCACTGCTCGTCTCACTGTGTCACTGCTCGTCTCACTGTGTCACTGCTCGTCTCACAGTGTCACTGCTCGGCTCACTGTGTCACTGCTCGTCTCACTGTGTCACTGCTCGTCTCACTGTGTCACTGCTCGTCTCACTGTGTCACTGCTCGTCTCACTGTGTCACTGCTCGTCTCACTGTGTCACTGCTCGGCTCACAGTGTCACTGCTCGTCTCAGTGTCACTGCTCGTCTCACAGTGTCACTGCTCGGCTCACTGTGTCACTGCTCGTCTCACTGTGTCACTGAGCTTAGTGGTGTGCTGCTACTGTTGCAGCCACGGTATTGTGGGTTATGAATTGTTGCAGCCACGGTATTGTGGGTTATGAATTGTTGCAGCCACGGTTTCGTAATGTTAATTGTTCACGTTCTGGTTGTACATGGGCTGAGGGTAGTGAAGGGTGGACAGGTGTGTCGTGTTATATACACACGGGTGACTCAGAGCAGGTGTGAGTGGGTGTTGGGGAATCTGAAGCAGGTGTGTGTGCACAGGTGTGTCTCGGAAATTTCGCCAGGCAAGTGCTGTGACACGTGTATGCAAATTTTGACAAGTGTTACTCGTGGCTGCAACCAGGTGTGGGCAGGTAGTTCCACTATTGCAATATACACCTGTTGCAACATACACACCTGCTGCGATACACACCTGATGCAATACACCCGCGAGCGACATACAGTTGGAGGCAGCAGTACTTATCAAATGGATCAGTTAATTACATATCTTGTTCATTAAAGTGGAGAGAGGAGAGGCAGGGAGAGGAGTGGTCAGGGTGAGGAGAGAGAGAGAGGGGTGAGGAGAGAGAGAGGGGTGAGGAGAGAGAGAGGTGAGAGAGGGGTGAGGAGAGAGAGGGGTGAGGAGAGAGAGGGGTGAGGAGAGAGAGGGGTGAGGAGAGAGAGGGGTGAGGAGAGAGAGGGAGTGAGGAGAGAGAGGTGAGAGATTTGTGAGGAGAGAGGGGTGAGGAGAGAGAGAGAGGGGGGTGAGGAGAGAGACAGGGTGAGGGGAGAGAGAGGGAGAAGAAAGAATGGAGGAAGGGATTGGGGAGAGAGAGAGAGAGAGAGAGAGAGAGAGAGAGATGAAGAAATTTCAGTGGGAGCGAGATAGATACAATGATACGCAAGGGAGGAGAGAAAGAGTAAGATCAAAGATAAACGAGGGAGAAAGTGTTACTGAAATGGGAGGAAAGAGATGACAAGAAAGAATGGAAGAATGAAGAGATGGCAGAGGACAAGCAGGAGAAAATAAAAGATAAAATAATGAGTATGAGAAAGAAGACGTAGGAAGATAATGCGGAGTATGATGAGAGACTAACAGGAGTATGATGAGAGACTAACAGGAGTATGATGAGAGACTAACAGGAGTATGATGAGAGACTAACAGGAGTATGATGAGAGACTAACAGGAGTATGATGAGAGACTAACAGGAGTATGATGAGAGACTAACAGGAGTATGATGAGAGACTAACAGGAGTATGATGAGAGACTAACAGGAGTATGATGAGAGACTAACAAGAGTATGATGAGAGACTAACAAGAGTATGATGAGAGACTAACAAGAGTATGATGAGAGACTAACAGGAGGAGGAGGAGGAGGGACTAACAGGAGGAGGAGGGACTAACAGGAGTATGATGAGAGACTAACAAGAGTATGATGAGAGACTAACAAGAGTATGATGAGAGACTAACAAGAGTATGATGAGAGACTAACAAGAGTATGATGAGAGACTAACAGGAGGATGATGAGAGACTAACAGGAGTATGATGAGAGACTAACAAGAGTATGATGAGAGACTAACAAGAGTATGATGAGAGACTAACAAGAGTATGATGAGAGACTAACAAGAGTATGATGAGAGACTAACAGGAGGAGGAGGAGGAGAGACTAACAGGAGTATGATGAGAGACTAACAAGAGTATGATGAGAGACTAACAAGAGTATGATGAGAGACTAACAAGAGTATGATGAGAGACTAACAGGAGGAGGAGGAGAGACTAACAGGAGTATGATGAGAGACTAACAAGAGTATGATGAGAGACTAACAAGAGTATGATGAGAGACTAACAGGAGTATGATGAGAGACTAACAGGAGTATGATGAGAGACTAACAGGAGTATGATGAGAGACTAACAGGAGTATGATGAGAGACTAACAGGAGGAGGAGGAGAGACTAACAGGAGTATGATGAGAGACTAACAGGAGTATGATGAGAGACTAACAAGAGTATGAAGAGAGACTAACAAGAGTATGATGAGAGACTAACAAGAGTATGATGAGAGACTAACAGGAGTATGGTGAGAGACTAACAAGAGTATGATGAGAGACTAACAAGAGTATGATGAGAGACTAACAGGAGTATGGTGAGAGACTAACAGGAGGAGGAGGAGAGACTAACAGGAGTATGATGAGAGACTAACAAGAGTATGATGAGAGACTAACAAGAGTATGATGAGAGCTAACAAGAGTATGATGAGACTAACAAGAGTATGATGAGAGACTAACAAGAGTATGATGAGAGACTAACAAGAGTATGATGAGAGACTAACAGGAGGTAGAGAGAGACTAACAGGAGTATGATGAGAGACTAACAAGAGTATGATGAGAGACTAACAAGAGTATGATGAGAGACTAACAAGAGTATGATGAGAGACTAACAGGAGTATGGGAGACTAACAGGAGAGGAGAGAGACTAACAGGAGTATGATGAGAGACTAACAGGAGTATGATGAGAGACTAACAAGAGTATGATGAGAGACTAACAAGAGTATGATGAGAGACTAACAAGAGTATGATGAGAGACTAACAGGAGTATGATGAGAGACTAACAGGAGTATGGTGAGAGACTAACAAGAGTATGATGAGAGACTAACAAGAGTATGATGAGAGACTAACAAGAGTATGATGAGAGACTAACAGGAGTATGATGAGAGACTAACAGGAGTATGATGAGAGACTAACAGGAGTATGATGAGAGACTAACAGGAGGAGTGAGAGAGACTAACAGGAGGAGAGGACTAACAGGAGGAGGGACTAACAGGAGGAGGGACTAACAGGAGGAGGGACTAACAGGAGGAGGGACTAACAGGAGGAGGGACTAACAAGAGGAGGGACTAACAAGAGGAGGGACTAACAAGAGGAGGAGCTAACAGGAGAGAGGGACTAACAGGAGTTGGGACTAACAAGAGGAGGGAGCCTAACAGGAGGAGGAGGGACTAACAAGAGGAGGAGGACGGAGGAGGAGGGACTAACAGGAGGAGGAGAAGAGACTAACAGGAGAAGAGACTAACTGGAGGAGGAGAAGAGACTAACAGGAGGAGGAGAAGAGACTAACAGGAGGAGGAGAAGAGACTAACAGGAGGAGGAGAAGAGACTAACAGGAGGAGGAGAAGAGACTAACAGGAGGAGGAGAAGAGACTAACAGGAGGAGGAGAAGAGACTAACAGGAGGAGGAGAAGAGACTAACAGGAGGAGGAGAAGAGACTAACAGGAGGAGGAGAAGAGACTAACAGGAGGAGGAGAAGAGACTAACAGGAGGAGGAGAAGAGACTAACAGGAGAAGAGACTAACTGGAGGAGGAGAAGAGACTAACAGGAGAAGAGACTAACAGGAGGAGGAGAAGAGACTAACAGGAGAAGAGACTAACTGGAGGAGGAGAAGAGGGACATCCAGGATGTAAGGTGTAAGGGAGAGAGGGGGAAATAGACAGAGGCATAAGGAGAGGGGGGGGAGAGAGACGGACGGAGAGAATCCTAGGGAAGCGCTAAACCCTCAGGGTCATGCAGCACCTGGAAGAGGACAGCAAGCAAATTTGATCCGGGGAAAAGGCAAGGTAGCTCCAGTGCCTTGAATCAGAAGCCCTTCACCAGTATCAAAGTACCCCCCCTCCCATCCTCACCCTCTTGACGGAAGAAGAAAAAAAGAAAATATCCGTAATATAACTGTGCGCGCGTGTGTGCGCGCCTGTGTGTATTTCATTACAAAAATCAGTCTGACATTGATGGGTCCTATTAAAGAGTTTTACCACATAAACAACGTTATACTCGTAAGTTTAACAAGCGAGTGTTTACCATTAACATAAACAATTATCACAATGTGTTGTGACTTGTTATGGAAATTTGGACGCTATTTTCTGTCGACGAAAACAACACCTTTAATTCTCTCTCTCGCTCTCTCTCGCTCTCTCGCTCTCTCTCGCTCTCTCTCGCTCTCTCTCTCTCTCTCTCGCTCTCTCTCGCTCTCTCTCGCTCTCTCTCGCTCTCTCGCTCTCTCTCGCTCTCTCTCTCTCGCTCTCTCCTCTCTCTCTCTCTCGCTCTCTCTCTCTCTCTCTCTCTCTCGTAGTCATCTCCCTGAAGAAGATAGTTTTCACATCTCTTCGACGCATTCAACATTTTAACGTGCACGTGACCACGTCTTGGTTCCATATCTTTCACTCAGCTTGTTCCTGGTCGGCCTCTGTGAGTATCATTAATGTTACGACCATGTCCCCTCTGCGTCTTCATTTCTACAATGTTATGATATACTCGCATCACCCATTTTTTTTACTTAACCGATTTGTATGAATCACCAGTGTATCATTACCATGTTCTAAGTGATACCTAACCATCCTGTGTGATAGAATATGAGAGGGGAACATAGCTAGCGTAGTAGAATATGAGAGGGGAACATAGCTAGCGTAATAGAATATGAGAGGGGAACATAGCTAGCGTGATAGAATATGAGAGGGGAACATAGCTAGCGTAATAGAATATGAGAGGGGAACATAGCTAGCGTAATAGAATATGAGAGGGGAACATAGCTAGCGTAATAGAATATGAGAGGGGAACATAGCTAGCGTGATAGCATATGCAACTATCACATAAGTGTTCCTTAAATCTAAACTCACTGTTCCATAAATCCCAGGCACACCGTTCCTTAAATTCCACAAATTGTCCCTTAAATCCTACGTACTTAATCCTACGCATTGTTCCTTATATCTCACGTATTGCTCCTTAAATCCCACTTATTGCTCCTTAAATCATAAAAATTGTTCCTTAAATCCTACATCTTGAATCCCACGTATTGCTCCTTAAATCCCACGCAGTGTTCCACGTTAACAGTATACCTGACTCGACATACACGCCATAAGGGTTTAGGTGTCAGTAGTTTGGTATCAAGACATATACAGTACGTTCTCGGTATTTGTCACCTTGGTTCATGTTGACAAACACACCGACTGAAGATCAAGCTTTGGTTACTGTTGTTCAAGTGCCAGCTTGTTCTGCAGCTTGGCTTCGCCTTTTGACTTCGACTATCAAAGAAATGTTGCGTCACCATCGTCGTGTGAGGGGCTGGGAGTCGGGGGCTTGATGAGTCCTGCTCATCCAGGGTAGTGAACGTTCCTCCCAGGGGATCCCAGAAGGATGAGAGTTCTACCGAGGAAGGTTGGCTGAGGAACGTTGACTCGTGTACGTTGAAAGAACGTTGGCTGAAGAACGTTCTTAGAACGTTGGCTGAGAAACATTCCCAGAACGTTGGTTGAGGAACGTTCCTAGAACGTTGGCTGAGAAACATTCCCAGAACGTTGGCTGAAGAACATTCCCAGAACGTTGACTGAAGAAAGTTCCTAGAACGTTGGCTGAGGAACATTTCCAGAACGTTGGCTGAGGAACATTCCCAGAACGTTGACTGAAGAAAGTTCCTAGAACGTTAGCTGAGGAACATTCCCAGAACGTTGACTGAAGAACATTCCCAGAACGTTGACTGAAGAAAGTTCCTAGAACGTTGGCTGAGGAACATTCCCAGAACGTTGACTGAAGAAAGTTCCTAGAACGTTGACTGAGGAACATTCCCAGAACGTTGACTGAAGAAAGTTCCTAGAACGTTGGCTGAGGAACATTCCCAGAACGTTGGCTGAAGAACATTCCCAGAACGTTGACTGAAGAAAGTTCCTAGAACGTTGGCTGAGGAACATTTCCAGAACGTTGGCTGAGGAACATTCCCAGAACGTTGGCTGAAGAACATTCCCAGAACGTTGGCTGAAGAAAGTTCGTAGAACGTTGGCTGAAGAAAGTTCCCAGAACGTTGGCTGAGGAACGTTCCTAAAACGTTGGCTGAGAAACGTTCCCAGAACGTTGGCTGAGGAACGTTCCTAAAACGTTGGCTGAGGAACATTCCCAGAACGTTGGCTGAGGAACATTCCCAGAACGTTGGCTGAGAAACGTTCCCAGAACGTTGGCTGAGGAACGTTCCTAAAACGTTGGCTGAGAAACGTTCCCAGAACGTTGGCTGAGGAACGTTCCTAAAACGTTGGCTGAGGAACATTCCCAGAACGTTGGCTGAGGAACATTCCCAGAACGTTGGCTGAGGAACGTTCCCAGAACGTTGGCTGAGAAACGTTCCCAGAACGTTGGCTGAGGAACGTTCCCAGAACGTTGGCTGAGAACGTTCCTAAAACGTTGGCTGAGAACGTTCCCAGAACGTTGGCTGAGAACGTTCCTAAAAGTTGGCTGAGAAACGTTCCCAGAACGTTGGCTGAGGAACGTTCCCAGAACGTTGGCTGAGGAACGTTCCTAAAACGTTGGCTGAGGAACATTCCCAGAACGTTGGCTGAGGAACGTTCCAAGAACGTTGGCTGAGGAACGTTCCAAGAACGTTGGCTGAGGAACGTTCCAAGAACGTTGGCTGAGGAACGTTCCAAGAACGTTGGCTGAGGAACGTTCCAAGAACGTTGGCTGAGAAACGTTCCCAGAACGTTGGCTGAGAAACGTTCCCAGAACGTTGGCTGAGGAACGTTCCTAAAACGTTGGCTGAGAAACATTCCCAGAACGTTGGCTGAGGAACGTTCCTAAAACGTTGGCTGAGAAACATTCCCAGAACGTTGGCTGAGGAACGTTCCTAAAACGTTGGCTGAGAAACATTCCCAGAAC
Source organism: Cherax destructor (assembly GCA_009830355.1). NCBI lineage: Eukaryota > Metazoa > Arthropoda > Malacostraca > Decapoda > Parastacidae > Cherax > Cherax destructor. Next base: position 80,594 of record WNWK01000705.1, read on the forward strand.
GTTGGCTGAGGAACGTTCCTAAAACGTTGGCTGAGGAACATTCCCAGAACGTTGGCTGAGGAACGTTCCTAAAACGTTGGCTGAGAAACGTTCCCAGAACGTTGGCTGAGGAACGTTCCTAAAACGTTGGCTGAGGAACATTCCCAGAACGTTGGCTGAGGAACATTCCCAGAACGTTGGCTGAGAAACGTTCCCAGAACGTTGGCTGAGGAACGTTCCTAAAACGTTGGCTGAGAAACGTTCCCAGAACGTTGGCTGAGGAACGTTCCTAAAACGTTGGCTGAGGAACATTCCCAGAACGTTGGCTGAGGAACATTCCCAGAACGTTGGCTGAGGAACGTTCCCAGAACGTTGGCTGAGAAACGTTCCCAGAACGTTGGCTGAGGAACGTTCCTAAAACGTTGGCTGAGAAACGTTCCCAGAACGTTGGCTGAGGAACGTTCCTAAAAGTTGGCTGAGAAACGTTCCCAGAACGTTGGCTGAGGAACGTTCCCAGAACGTTGGCTGAGGAACGTTCCTAAAACGTTGGCTGAGGAACATTCCCAGAACGTTGGCTGAGGAACGTTCCAAGAACGTTGGCTGAGGAACGTTCCTAAAACGTTGGCTGAGAAACATTCCCAGAACGTTGGCTGAGGAACGATCACTGCTCATCCAACAGCTTTCTTTGCTTCCAGCTTAGAGGTTGAAGTTTTATAATCCACACTCGACAGCTGGAAATGAAGTCTTGAAATCTCTCAGCTCAGTTTCTCAGCTAATCATCCTTAGGAGTTAGTCTGTCACGACGTTAGTGATCAGTTACCAAAGTTAATCATCCAGAATCACCAAATAATATACTATACAGTGTGCGTTTACCAGTGCGTGTCTGTTGTCTTATTGACTTCCTCTTTTGTCCCTTTTATCTCACTTTTATTCCCTATTCGGATAATTCCCGCTGCTTTATATAAATTATTGAACAAAAATACTAGTTTGATCTTTTCCTGTCATGCCATTTATTTCACCTCTCATGCCATTTATTTCACCTGTCATGCCATTTATTTCACCTGTCATGCCATTTATTTCACCTCTCATGCCATTTACTTCCCTGCACTCTTTTTCTGGTGCTTCTTTCCTGTCATTTCATTTCCTTCCTTTTACTTTCATTTCTATCCTATGTCTCACATTTATTTTTCTATACTTCATTTTCTTCAGCTATTCTCCCTATTCATCCTCGATGCTCCCTTTTCTTCCCTGATGCTCCATGGTGCTCCATTTTCTTCTTCGATGCTCCACTTTCTTCCCAGGCAATCTCCTTTTTCCCCAGAAAATCCTATCACTTCAAACTTCCAGAAGCCTCTATATCTCGCCCTATTCTCCCATTTCTTTCATGCCTCCCATTTAATTCCCCGTACTCCCATCTTATTTTTTCTCCAGATAGTCCCATTTCTTCCCCAGTTTTATTTTCACGATAAGGTACGGTTGATATTTTGTACCGTACTGTCATTCTTTGTACCGTACTGTCAGTCCGTGTACCGTACTGTCAGTCCTTGTACCGTACTGTCAGTCCTTGTACCGTACTGTCAGTCCTTGTACCGTACTGTCAGTCCTTGTACCGTACTGTCAGTCCGTGTACCGTACTGTCAGTCCTTGTACCGTACTGTCAGTCCTTGTACCGTACTGTCAGTCCTTGTACCGTACTGTCAGTCCTTGTACGTACTGTCAGTCCTGTACCGTACTGTCAGTCCTTGTACCGTACTGTCAGTCCTTGTACCGTACTGTCAGTCCTTGTACCGTACTGTCAGTCCTTGTACCGTACTGTCAGTCCTTGTACCGTACTGTCAGTCCTTGTACCGTACTGTCAGTCCTTGTACCGTACTGTCAGTCCTTGTACCGTACTGTCAGTCCTTGTACCGTACTGTCAGTCCGTGTACCGTACTGTCAGTCCTTGTACCGTACTGTCATTCCTTGTACCGTACTGTCAGTCCTTGTACCGTACTGTCAGTCCTTGTACCGTACTGTCAGTCCTTGTACCGTACTGTCAGTCCTGTACCGTACTGTCAGTCCTGTACCGTACTGTCAGTCCTTGTACCGTACTGTCAGTCATGTACCGTACTGTCAGTCCTGTACCGTACTGTCAGTCTTGTACCGTACATGTCAGTCCTTTGTAACCGTACTGTCAGTCCATGTACCGTACTTTCAGTTTTTTTGTACCGTACTGTCAGTCCATGTACCGTACTGTTAGTTCTTGTTTGTACCGTACTGTCAGTTCTTGTTTGTACCGTACTGTCAGTCCATGTACCGTACTTTCAGTTCTTGTTTGTACCGTACTGTTAGTTCTTGTTTGTACCGTACTGTCAGTTCTTTGTACCGTACTGTCAGTTCTTGTTTGTACCGTACTGTCAGTCCATGTACCGTACTGTCAGTTCTTGTTTGTACCGTACTGTTAGTTCTTGTTTGTACCGTACTGTCAGTTCTTGTTTGTACCGTACTGTCAGTTCTTGTTTGTACCGTACTGTCAGTCCATGTACCGTACTGTCAGTTCTTGTTTGTACCGTACTGTCAGTCCATGTACCGTACTTCAGTCTTGTTTGTACCTGTTTCTGTCAGTATCTTTTGTACCGTACTGTCAGTCCTGTTTGTACCGTACTGTCAGTCCATGTACCGTACTGTCAGTTCTTGTTTGTACCGTACTGTCAGTTCTTGTTTGTACCGTACTGTCAGTTCTTGTTTGTACCGTAGTCAGTCCTTGTTTGTACCGTACTGTCAGTCCATGTACTGTCATCTGTGCAGGGCCTGTCACCGAGTACTGTCAGGTTTCTTCGTTTGTACCGTACTGTCAGTTCTTTTTCTTGTATTCTCGTACTGTCAGTTCTGTTTGTACCGTAGTCAGTCCTTGTTTGTACCGTACTGTCAGTCCATGTACCGTACTGTCAGTCCATGTACCGTACTGTCAGTCCTTGTACCGTACTGTCAGTCCTTGTACCGTACTGTCAGTTCTTGTTTGTACCGTACTGTCAGTTCTTGTTTGTACCGTACTGTCAGTTTTGTTTGTACCGTACTGTCATTTTTGTTTGTAACGTACTGTCAGTTCTTGTTTGTACCGTACTGTCAGTTCTTGTTTGTACCGTACTGTCAGTCCTTGTACCGTACTCTTGCAACTTTAACATTCCAGTATTTCTCTCTTCCTTCTTCCGTTCTTAAATTATTCTTCATTTTTTTATTATTTTGGAACTGACTTTTTTTTATACCCATGTTTTTTACCCATCTTTTTACCCATTTTTTTCCTGTGGTTAAAAAAATAAGAAATGAAACTTGCTTTAATTAGCATCACACTTTAAAAAAAGGCACTAAAAATAGGCAATATGAAATAGAACCTAAGATTGAGAAGAGATAGATAGAATACAGAACAATAAGGAACGATAGAGCGACACAAATAAAGATAGATCGATACAGTTTTAGCGCTCTAAAGCATTCGAGCGATAGAAGTCGATAGGTTGACTTAGAGAGCAATAGAACAATAGAAATACGAGCAATATAGCATTGAAGATAGCAATAGAGAGAGCACCGTTTAGTAAGCAACAGGAAGAGATATAGAGCGTGAGCAGTGAGAAGAATGATGGTGGGGTAAAGTTGCTGCAACTGATGGCATCATGACACATCATGATATTGCAAGTGTATGGAATAATAGTAAGTTACTCAATGCTGTAAAGAGTTTTTATGATAGTGGGGCTGAGGTTAGGGTGTGTAAGAGAGAGGAAGATTACCTTCCAGTAAAAGTAGTCCTTAGACAGGGATGCGTGATGTCACCATTGTTGTTTAACATATTTATAGATGGGGTGTGTAGGGTGTTGGGGAGAGGGGTAGGAAATCAAATACAAAATGGGAGTTAACACAGTTACTTTTTGCTAATGATGCTGTGCTTTTGGGAGATTCTAGAGAGAAGTTTGCGGGGGTGTAAAGAAAGTTGAAAGTGAACGTAGATAAGAGTAACGTGATGAGGGTATCAAACGAATTAGATAAAGAAAAATTGGATATCACATTGGAGGGATGGAGTATGGAAAAAGTGAATATGTTTAGATATTTGAGTGTCGGCGGATTGGTATATCAAAGACGAGATAAACCATAGAATTGATGAAGGAAAAAGGGTGGATGGTGCATTGAGGTATCTGTGGAGACAAAGAATGTTATCCATGGAAGCAAAGAAGAGAGTGTATGAGAGTAAAGTGGTACCAACACCCTTATATTGGTGTGAGGCATGGGTTGTGAAAGCTGCAGTGAGAAGGAGGCTGGAGGCAGTGAAGTTGTGTCTAAGGACAATGTGTAAATATTATGCAGAGAATTCGTATTGTAGAAATTAGGAGGTGAGGAGTTACTAAAAGAATTATTCAAAGGGATGAGGGGGAGGCCTGTTGAAGTGGTTTGGTCATTGAGAGAGGATGGAGCAAAATAGGATGACTTGGAGGGTGTATTAATCTGTAGTATAGGAAGGCAGGGTAAGGGTCGGCCTAGGAAAGAATGGAGGGAAGGGGTAAAGGAGGTTTTGTGTGCAAGCTGCTTGGACATACCGCAGGCATGTGTGAACGTGTTAGGAGTAAGGACAAATGTTTTTTTTGGAACTTAAGCTGTTGGAGTGTGAACAGGCTAATTAATATTTTGTGAAGGGATTCTGGGGGAAAGCAGGTAGCCGGACTGGAGTCCTGGAGGTGGAAAGCACAATGTCTGCACTCTTAAGGAGGGGGGGTTGGGATATCTGCTGTTTTGAGTTTCATCTAAACTGTCATATCTGTGCTCCTCTTGAGCAATATATATATATGCATATATAACTTGCATATATACACACGAGAGGAGTGAGAGACAGAGTGAGAGACAGAGTGAGAGACAGAGTGAGAGACAGAGTGAGAGACAGAGTGAGAGACAGAGTGAGAGACAGAGTGAGAGACAGAGTGAGAGACAGAGTGAGAGACAGAGTGAGAGACAGAGTGAGAGACAGAGTGAGAGACAGAGTGAGAGACAGAGTGAGAGACAGAGTGAGAGCCAGAGTGAGAGAGAGAGCCAGAGTGAGAGAGAGAGCCAGAGTGAGAGAGAGAGCCAGAGTGAGAGAGAGAGCCAGAGTGAGAGAGAGAGCCAGAGTGAGAGAGACAGTGAGAGAGACAGAGTGAGAGAGACAGAGTGAGAGAGAGACAGTGAGAGAGATAGAGAGACAGACAGAGAGAATGCAATTAATCCGCTGCAAATTACTTGACCACCAACACCACGTTAGGAAGCCACATAATTACCAAACACTTAATTACGGGTAATTAACGCCTACTGACTTTTTAAGCCACCAACCACCTCATTACTGTCCCTCGTTATTAGTCAAGTAGCGTCTACACTTTTATATTGTTTGACACTCAGTGTACAGTGGTAGCTCTCAGTGTCAATGTACAGTGGTAGCTGTCAGTGTACAGTGGTAGCTCTCATTGTCAGTGTACAGTGGTAGCTCTCAGTGTCTGTGTACAGTGGTAACTGTCAGTGTACAGTGGTAGCTGTCAGTGTACAGTGGTAGCTCTCATTGTCAGTGTACAGTGGTAGCTCTCATTGTCAGTGTACAGTGGTAGCTCTCATTGTCAGTGTACAGTGGTAGCTCTCATTGTCAGTGTACAGTGGTAGCTCTCATTGTCAGTGTACAGTGGTACCTGTCAGTGTACAGTGGTAGCTCTCAGTTTCAGTGTACAGTGGTAGCTCTCAGTTTCAGTGTACAGTGGTAGCTCTCAGCTTCAGTGTACAGTGGTATCTCTCAGCTTCAGTGTACAGTGGTAGCTCTCAGCTTCAGTGTACAGTGGTAGCTCTCAGTTTCAGTGTACAGTGGTAGCTGTCAGTTTCAGTGTACAGTGGTAGCTGTCAGTTTCAGTGTACAGTGGTAGCTGTCAGTTTCAGTGTACAGTGGTAGCTGTCAGTTTCAGTGTACAGTGGTAGCTGTCAGTTTCAGTGTACAGTGGTAGCTTCAGTTTCAGTGTACAGTGGTAGCTTCAGTTTCAGGTACAGTGGTAGCTGTCAGTTTCAGTGTACAGTGGTAGCTGTCAGTTTCAGTGTACAGTGGTAGCTGTCAGTTTCAGTGTACAGTGGTAGCTCTCAGCTTCAGTGTACAGTGGTAGCTCTCAGCTTCAGTGTACAGTGGTAGCTCTCAGTGTCAAGGTACAGTGGTAGCTCTCAGTGTCAAGGTACAGTGGTAGCTCTCAGTGTCAAGGTACATGGAAGCTCGTGTCAAGGTACAGTGGTAGCTCAGTGTCAAGGTACAGTGGTAGCCTCAGTGTCAAGGTACAGTGGTAGCTCCAGTGTCAAGGTACAGTGGTAGCTCTCAGTGTCAAGGTACAGTGGTAGCTCTCAGCGTCAAGGTACAGTGGTGCTCTCAGTGTCAGGTACAGTGGTGCTTCAGTGTCAAGGTACAGTGGTGCTCCAGTCAGTACAGTGGTAGCTCTCAGGTCAAGGTACAGTGGTAGCTCTCAGTGTCAAGGTACAGTGGTAGCTCTCAGTGTCAAGGTACAGTGGTAGCTCTCAGTGTCAGTTACAGTGGTAGCTCTCAGTGTCAAGGTACAGTGGTAGCTCTCAGTGTCAAGGACATGTGCTCAGGTCAGGCGTGGTAGCTCTCAGTGTCAGGTACAGTGGTAGCTCAGTGTCAAGGTACAGTGGTAGCTCAGTGTCAGGTACAGTGAGCTCGGTCAAGTGTACAGTGGTAGCTCTCAGTCTGTCAGTGTACAGTGGCTGTAGCTTCGTGTACAGTGGTAGCTCTCAGTTAGTACAGTGGTAGCTCTCAGTGTCAAGGTACAGTGGTAGCTCTCAGTGTCAGGTACAGTGGTAGCTCTAGTGTCAGTGTACAGTGGTAGCTCTCAGCGTCAGTGTACAGTGGTAGCTCTAGTGTCAAGGTACAGTGGTAGCTCTCAGTGTCAAGTGTACAGTGGTAGCTCTCAGTGTCAGGTACAGTGGTAGCTCTCAGTGTCAAGGTACAGTGGTAGCTCTCAGTGTCAAGGTACAGTGGTAGCTTCAGTGTCAGGTACAGTGGTAGCCTGTAGCTCAGTGTCAGGTACAGTGGTAGCTCTCAGTGTCAAGGTACAGTGGTAGCTCTCAGTGTCAAGGTACAGTGGTAGCTCGTCAGTTCAGTGTACAGTGGTAGCTCTCAGCTTCAGTGTACAGTGGTAGCTCTCAGTTCAGTGTACAGTGGTAGCTCTCAGTGTCAGGTACAGTGGTAGCTCTCAGTGTCAAGGTACAGTGGTAGCTCTCAGTGTCAAGGTACAGTGGTAGCTCTCAGTGTCAAGGTACAGTGGTAGCTCTCAGTGTCAAGGTACAGTGGTAGCTCTCAGTGTCAAGGTACAGTGGTAGCTCTCAGTGTCAAGGTACAGTGGTAGCTCTCAGTGTCAAGGTACAGTGGTAGCCTCAGTGTCAAGGTACAGTGGTAGCTCAGTGTCGTCAGTGTAGCCAGTGTGGTAGTGTACTCAGTGTCAAGGTACAGTGGTAGCTTCAGTGTCAAGGTACAGTGGTAGCTTCAGTGTCAAGGTACAGTGGTAGCTCTCAGTGTCAAGGTACAGTGGTAGCTCTCAGTTCAGTGTACAGTGGTAGCTCTCAGTGTCAAGTGTACAGTGGTAGCTCTCAGCTTCAAGGTACAGTGGTAGCTCTCAGTGTCAGGTACAGTGGTAGCTCTCAGTGTCAAGGTACAGTGGTAGCTCTCAGCGTCAAGGTACAGTGGTAGCTCTCAGTGTCAAGGTACAGTGGTAGCTCTCAGTGTCAAGGTACAGTGGTAGCTCTCAGTGTCAAGGTACAGTGGTAGCTCTCAGTGTCAAGGTACAGTGGAGCTCAGTGTCAAGGTACAGTGGTAGCTCTCAGTGTCAAGGTCAGTGGTAGCCTCAGGTCAAGGCAGTGGTAGCCAGGTCAGGTACAGTGTAGCTCAGTGTCAAGGTACAGTGGTAGCTCAGTGTCAGGTACAGTGGAGCTCAGGTCAGGTACAGTGGTAGCTCAGTTCAAGGTACAGTGGTAGCCTCAGTGTCAGGTACAGTGGTAGCTCTCAGTGTCAAGGTACAGTGGTAGCTCAGTGTCAAGTGACAGTGGTAGCTCTCAGTGTCAAGGTACAGTGGTAGCTCAGGTCAAGGTACAGTGGTAGCTCTCAGTGTCAAGTACAGTGGTAGCCTCAGGTCAAGACAGTGGTAGCTCAGTGTCAAGGTACAGTGGTAGCCTCAGTGTCAAGGTACAGTGGTAGCTCCAGTGTCAAGGTACAGTGGTAGCCTCAGTGTCAAGGTACATGTAGCTCTCAGTCAAGGTACAGTTAGCCTCAGTGTCAAGGTACAGTGGCTCTATGCAACAGTGGTAGCTCTCAGTGTCAAGGTACAGTGGTAGCTCTCAGTGTCAAGGTACAGTGGAGTAGCGTCAAGGACAGTGGTGCTCCAGGAGGTACAGTGGTAGCTCTCAGTGTCAAGGTACAGTGAGCTCAGTTCAGGTACGTGTAGCTCTAGTGTCAGGTACATGGTAGTTAGTCGCGTCAGTGGTGTCAGTTCAAGGTACAGTGGTAGCTCTCAGTGTCAAGGTACAGTGGTAGCTCTCAGTGTCAAGGTAAGATCAGTGTCAAGGTCGTAGCCATCAGTGTCAAGTACAGTGGAGCTCTAGTTCAAGGTACATGGTGCTCTCAGGTCGGTACAATGTACTCAGTCAATCATGGTAGCTCCAGTGTCAAGGTACAGTGGTAGCTCCATGTCAAGGTACAGTGGTAGCCAGTGTCAAGTACAGTGGAAGCTCTCAGTGTCAAGGTACAGTGGTAGCTTCAGCTGTCAAGGTACAGGTAGCTCTCAGTGTCAAGGTACAGTGGTAGCTCTCAGTGTCAAGGTACAGTGGTAGCTCTCAGTGTCAAGGTACAGTGGTAGCTTCAGTGTCAAGGTACGTGGTATAGTTCAAGGAAGTGGTTTGGTATGGTAGCCTATGTCAAGGACAGTGGAGGTTGTAGTGTCAGGTGGGTAGTCAGGTCAAGGTCAGTCATGTCAAGGTACAGTGGTAGCTCTCAGGTCAAGGACAGTGGATAGCTCTCAGCGTCAAGGTACAGTGGTAGCTCTCAGTGCAAGGTCATCCTCAGGTAAGTACAGTGGTTAGGCAATGGACATGTATTCTGAAGTCAAGGTACAGTGGTAGCTCATCAAGACAGTGGCGTCAAGATGGTATCCAGTCAGGTAAGGTAGCTCTCAGTGTCAGTCATGTGCTATTAAGGTCTTGCTAGCAAGTAAGTGGTAGCTCTCAGCGTCAATGTACAGTGGTAGCTCTCAGTGTCAATGTACAGTGGTAGCTCTCAGTGTCAAGGTACAATATCAGCGACCCATCAGTTAAGTCACCACCACCTACAAATGCCTCCTACTACTACAACCTGCATCCCTTTGCCTCCTTCACCGCCACCACCACCGTCTTTACCACATATAGGTGATCCCACACACATAGCTATGACTACCATCTTTAACTTGAGAGAGAGAGAGAGAGAGAAAGAACACGTGCTCGTCTCTGAGGAGGCAAATAGCTTTAGACTGGGTTCCATCGACCAGCAGTATGTGAATTTCAGATAACCTCGTGAAAGGTTGAAGCTGCCCTCGTGCAACCACTGTAGTTATGGAGGTGATAAGTACAGTGCCTGTATTCTGAAGGATGGATGGGGATGTTCTGGAAGTGGGAAGTATGGTGCCTGTATTCTGAAGGATAGGTGGGGGAGTGTTGTAGTTGTGGAGGTGGGGAGTACAGTGTCTAAGGTGAATCATGTTAAATCATTTATCTACTCATTGTGAAACATACTGAAGCATATGTCTACCTAAAGTGGAAAAAAATATTAACTCGTATATTGTATATATCATCTGCGTTTCCATCTCTTACAGGTGAAAAAAATAAACATTTGGAAAATGGGAAAAAATGATGATTTGAAGTAATTATGCAACCTTGTTATGCATCAAGACAAGTGGCGGTCAATATTAATTCCAGCATAATACTCCATTGATGTCTGTCTCTGAAATTTTGATATATATTAACGTGGAAATTTGCGAGGGTTTTAAGTGACGAATTGTTGGGATTTTTTTGCCATTCGCTGGGCGATTCAACACTTCAGATATAATGTTTTGATAATGAGGTAAAGTGGTGACCATTGAAATTATAATTCGCGTAAAAAGAAATGCGATTTGTATAGATTTTTGTAAGCGGATTTTGTGTGTGTGTGCTCACCTAATTCTGGTTGCAGCGGTCGATTCATAGCTCCTGGCCCTGCCTCTTTACTGGTCGCTAGTAGGTCCACTCTCTCCCTGCTCCATGAGCTTTATCATACCTCTTCTTAAACCTATGTATGGATCCTGCCTCCAATACATCAGGTACCACTTGTTGATGTGTTGTAAAAGAGATACGACTACCTTTATTTATGCAGGACGACCTTCACACACCACGACCTTTACACATGACCATTATCCATACACCACGACTTTTACACACCACGACCTTTACACATTACGACCTTTATCTACATATAACGACCTGTACATACACATCACGACATTTACACGCGACCACCTTTACCAAGAACGAAACATCTGAAAATAAGACACGTAAGAAAGGCACGCTGTACGCGTCTTGCGTAGTAGCGTAGCTTAGGAACGCTTGTGATATTGTACTCTATCCTCACGAGATGGGTGAAGCTATTATCAAGTCTCGCTCTTGTGCGAAAGGTTGTCCTAATGAAGGGCGAAACGTACAACAGCGCACATTACGGCCTCCACACAACCAATTATCATTATAAATATATGACGTAATCTCTAAACTATACTCCATGTGTTTTATATGTAGGAAATAAGTCTTTTTGTTTTTAATACCGAAAGAAACTTGATATAACAGCTTTTATTTTTGAGAACATTGTTTTATTCCCGTTAAGTTAGGCTAAGTTAGTTTTAGCAACACCTAACTTACATAGATATGTACTGGTTGATTTGTATGTGTGGGGGTCGAGACGTTGGTCCTGGTGTGGGATAGGTGAGTGAGTGTGTAATGGGGATAGGGGGTGTTACGGGGGTCAATGGTGGGCGGGTATGGGATGGGTAAATTAAGCATCCAAAATTTAATCTAAAGATGGAGCAAAATAAATTACCAAAATCTCCCCTTCCTCCAACGGTCCCCTTACCCACCCTTTCTTATTCTTCCCTCTCCCTCCCTTCCTCTCTCCAGCTAGCACATCACTCGCCCTCAACGCATGCACTGTACCACTGTATCAATATATTACTACTATACTAAGAGAAAAGCACAATTTCTCATTTATAAGAAAGAGCATGACAAGGTATGATTGAACTATAAGAAAGAGCATGACAAGGTATGAGTGAACTATAAGAAAGAGCATGACAAGGTATGAGTGAACTATAAGAAAGAGCATGACAAGGTATGAGTGAACTATAAGAAAGAGCATGACAAGGTATGAGTGAACTATAAGAAAGAGCATGACGAGGTATGAGTGAACAATAAGAAAGAGCATGACAAGGTATGAGTGAACAATAAGAAAGAGCATGACAAGGTATGAGTGAACAATAAGAAAGAGCATGACAAGGTATGAGTGAACTAAAAGAAAGAGCATGACATGGTATGAGTGAACAATAAGAAAGAGCATGACATAAACATATAGTTTTCAAAGTGTTTTGGTTCAGAATTTTTTTATTTTATTTCCTGATCACTTATGTTACACAGTTATTCACTTGACTTCTTAAAATTGATCCTCTGAAGACGTATTCTCCATCGATGGAAGGGCAAGGTGGCTTTTTTTTATCAAGGATTTAACGCTTTGTTTTCAATAATAATAGGTTGACCTCTAGTTTATCCATTAAAAACATTTATTTTAAACACTGGAGCGAGACAGTGGTGCCAGTTTCATTAGCTACGATGCTTCTAATAAGTTACATAGTGAAAATTGACCAGTTAAACTTAACCACCAATACCTTACATCATTAAGTTAATCTTCCTCACATTACATGTTTTCTTCCCCACATGTACACACACACACACACACACCAACACACCACCAACACACCCACCAACACACCACCAACACCACACCCACACCAACACACCCTCTCAGAACGTGATGTTATTACTCTCTGAACCACGTACACAAATTAATAACAATGCTTTGTTAGCGGAACTCTTTATCTGTCTACAGTGTTTTCCTCAGTGCACACCAGCGCCCCCGCGCACACCAGCGCCCCCGCGCACACCAGCGCTCCACGCACACCAGCGCTCCACGCACACCAGCGCTCCACGCACACCAGCGCTCCACGCACACCAGCGCTCCACGCACACCAGCGCTCCACGCACACCAGCGCCCCCGCGCTCACCAGCGCCCCCGCGCACACCAGCGCCCCCGCGCACACCAGCGCTCCACGCACACCAGCGCTCCACACACACCAGTGCCCCCGCGCTCACCAGCGCCCCCGCGCACACCAGCGCCCCGCGCACACCAGCGCTCCCGCGCACACCAGCGCCCCCGCGCTCACCAGCGCCCCCGCGCACACCAGCCCTCCACGCACACCAGCGCCCCCGCGCTCACCAGCGCTCCCGCCGCACACCAGCGCCCCGCGCCACCAGCGCCCCGCGCCACCAGCGCCCCGCGCACACCAGCGCCCCGCGCACCAGCGCCCGGCGCACACCAGCGCCCGCGCACCCAGCGCCCCAGCGCCACCAGCGCTCCACGCCACCAGCGCTCCAGCACACCAGTGCCCCGCGCTCACCAGCGCCCCGCACCCAGCGCCCGCGCACACCAGCGCTCCGCGCCACCAGCGCCTCGCGCTCACCAGCGCCCCGCGACACCAGCGCTCCGCACACCAGCGCTCCCGCGCCACCAGCGCTCCCGCACACCAGCGCCCCGCGCACACCAGCGCCCCGCGCCACCAGCGCCCCGCGCACACCAGCGCCCCGCGCACACCAGCGCCCGCGCACACCAGCGCTCCACGCACACCAGCGCCCCCGCGCACACCAGCGCCCCCGCGCACACCAGCGCCCCGCGCACCAGCGCCCCGCACACCAGCGCCCCCGCGCACACCAGCGCCCCCGCGCACACCAGCGCCCCCGCGCACACCAGCGCCCCCGCGCACACCAGCGCCCCCGCGCTCACCAGCGCCCCCGCGCACACCAGCGCTCCACGCACACCAGCGCTCCACGCACACCAGCGCTCCACGCACACCAGCGCCCCCGCGCTCACCAGCGCCCCCGCGCACACCAGCGCCCCCGCGCACACCAGCGCTCCACGCACACCAGCGCTCCACGCACACCAGCGCTCCACGCACACCAGTGCCCCCGCGCTCACCAGCGCCCCGCGCTCACCAGCGCCCCGCGCACACCAGTGCGCCGCACGCGCCCCAGCGCCCCGCGCACACCAGCGCCCCGCACACCCAGCGCTCCGCCCCCACTAGCGCCCCAGTGCACACCAGCGCCCCCGCACACACCAGTGCTCCCGCCGCACACCAGCGCCCCAGCGCACACCAGCGCCCCCGCGCACACCAGCGCCCCCGCGCACACCAGCGCTCCACGCACACCAGCGCCCCCGCGCTCACCAGCGCCCCCGCGCACAACAGCGCTCCCGCCGCACACCAGCGCCCCCGCGCACACCAGCGCCCCCGCGCACACCAGCGCCCCCGCGCACACCAGCGCCCCCGCGCACAACAGCGCTCCGCCGCACACCAGCGCCCCCGCGCACACCAGTGCCCCCGCGCACACCAGCGCCCCCGCGCTCACCAGCGCTCCACGCACACCAGCGCTCCGCCGCACACCAGCGCCCCGCGCACCAGCGCCCGTGCACACCAGCGCCCCGCGCCACCAGCGCCCGCACCAGCGCCGCGCACCGCGCTCACCAGCTCTCCCGCCGCACACCAGCGCTCCCGCGCACACCAGCGCCCCCGCGCTCACCAGCGCTCCACGCACACCAGCGCTCCACGCACACCAGCGCTCCCGCCGCACACCAGCGCCCCCGCGCTCACCAGCGCTCCACGCACACCAGCGCTCCCGCGCACACCAGCGCTCCCGCGCACACCAGCGCCCCCGCGCACACCAGCGCCCCCGCGCACACCAGACAAGTCAAGGATGTAATCCTGCGTCATATACAATAATCAACTTGAATTTTTCAACTAAACACAATTAGCAGAAGCTTATGATTCCCTTTATGGAAATTCGTTGCAGTGAGGAGGATTTTTTTTTATTTAATTTGGAGTGGTAAACAGACCTCTCTGTTCCGGCACACTTAATTAGTTTGTATGCCAAAGTAGTCTAATAATAATAATAGTAATAACAATAATAATCATAATAATTAATAATAATAATAATGGTCTAGTTAATAAGGGCTGCAGTTCACGAATAAAAACATTGTTTCTCAGTAATTTTTGGATGCTGAATTCAAATCTGAACTCACTTTTTCCGGAACAGGCGCAGCATCTGTGAAATTGAACCCCCACCCTCATCCCAGTTCCTTTTCGACTATATTATTTTCTCCAGAGTTCTTGCTCATTTTATGGAAGATGATTTATGATTTTGTGTGGATTTGTGAGATTGTTTTATTATTAATGGATTTTCTTTTCTCTTTTTTAAGTCATTGGTATTTTCAACTGTCAAGTTCTAATGCCTCAGTTAAGAGGTGACCCTCCGACTCAGTTAAGAGGTGACCCTCCGACTCAGTTAAGAGGTGACCCTCCGACTCAGTTAAGAGGTGACCCTCCGACTCAGTTAAGAGGTGACCCTCCGACTCAGCGTGCAAATATCAACGTTTGGAATCTATTTGTTATTCGTTCGTTGTCGGTTAATTCTATATAACTGTAGGTTAATTTAGGTTAACCTAGCCGAAAATAACTAATGTATAACTTTTTTAGCTGTTTACACTGGGAGGTAGTCGATGAACTGTAACGCTTCCGGCCAGCCAGCCATCTCTCTCCCTTCTCTCTCTCTCTCTCTCTCTCTCTCGCTCTCTCTCTCGCTCTCTCTCTCTCTCTCTCTCTCCCCTCTCTCTCTCTCTCTCTCTCTCTCTCTCTCTCTCTCTCTCTCTCTCTCTCTCTCTCTCTCTCCTCTCTCTCCCTCTCTCTCTCTCCCTCCTCTCTCTCCCTCCTCTCTCTCTCCCTCCTCTCTCTCCTCCCTCCTCTCTCTCCCCCCTCCTCTCTCTCCCTCCTCTCTCTCCCTCCTCTCTCTCTCCCTCCTCTCTCTCTCTCCCCCTCCTCCCTCCCCTCCTCTCTCCCTCCCCTTCTTTCTCCTCCTCCTCTCCTCCCTCCTCTGTCTCTCTCTCCCCTCTCTCTCCCTCCCCTCCTCTCCCTCTCCTCCTCTCCCCCTCCTCTCTCTCTCCCTCCTCTCTCCCTCCCCTCCTCTCTCTCTCTCCCTCCCTCCTCTGTCTCTCCCTCCTCTCTCCTCCTCTCCCTCCCTCCCTCCTCTCCTCCTCTCTCTCTCCCTCCTCTCCTCTCTCTCCCTCCTCTCTCTCCTCTCCTCCTCTCCTCTCTCTCCCTCCTCTCTCTCCTCTCCTCCTCCTCTCCCTCCTCTCCCCTCCTCTCTCCCTCCCCTCCTCTCTCCCCTCTTCTCTCCTCCTCTTCTCTCCCTCCTCTCTCTCTCCCTCCTCTCTCTCTCCCTCCCCTCCTCTCCCCTCCTCTCTCTCCCTCCCTCCTCTCCCCTCCTCTCTCCTCCTCTCCTCTCTCCCTCTCTCTTCCCTTCTCTCCCTCTCTCCTCCTTCCCTTTCTCCCTTCTTCCCTTCTCTCCTTTACTCCCTCCCTCTCCTTTCTCCCTCCCTCTCCTTCTCCCCTCGTCCTTCTCTCCCCCTCCCCTTTCTCCCCCTCCCTCTCCCCCTCTCCTTCTCTCCAACATACCACCCGTTCTCAAACATCATCATTGTTATATTTTTCAAAAGTTTTTGTTTGTTTTGAGTAATACAAGAAGATTGTCACCTGGGGTTCTTGTGTGTTCCATACATGCATACTTTTATACCCTGAGTATCACTCTACACCTGCATACTCTTTCACCCCTATCTGTGTACTCCAACACTGACCCACTTTATACCGTCACTATAAACCCTGCCATGAACCTGAGTCACTTCTCATGCACCTGCAGGTCACTGTGTGCTCCATGACACCTGCAGGTCACTGTGTGCTCCATGACACCTGCAGGTCACTGTGTGCTCCATGACACCTGCAGGTCACTGTGTGCTCCATGACACCTGCAGGTCACTGTGTGCTCCATGACACCTGCAGGTCACTGTGTGCTCCATGACACCTGACACACCTGCAGGTCACTATGTGCTCCATGACACCTTCAGGTCACTGTGTGCTCCATGACACCTGACACACCTGCAGGTCACTGTGTGCTCCATGACACCTTCAGGTCACTGTGTGCTCCATGACACCTTCAGGTCACTGTGTGCTTCATGACACCTGCAGGTCACTGTGTGCTCCATGACACCTGACACACCTTCAGGTCACTGTGTGCTCCATGACACCTGCAGGTCACTGTGTGCTCCATGACACCTGACACACCTGCAGGTCACTATGTGCCATACACCTTCAGGTCACTGTGTTTCATGACACCTGCAGGTCACTGTGTGCTCATGACACCTGCAGGTCACTGTGTGCTCCATGACACCTGCAGGTACTGTGCTCCATGACACCTGCAGGTCACTGTGTGCTCCATGACACCTGCAGGTCACTGTGTGCTCCATGACACCTGCAGGTCACTGTGTGCTCCATGACACCTGCAGGTCACTGTGCTCCATGACCCCTGCAGGTCACTGTGTGCTCATGACACCTGCAGGTCACTGTGTGCTCCATGACACCTGACACACCTGCAGGTCACTATGTGTCCATGACACCTTCAGGTCACTGTGTGCTTCATGACACCTGCAGGTCACTGTGTGCTCCATGACACCTGACACATGTGTGCGTTACCTGTGAGGCGGGAGTCTATGAACCTCGCCAATCTAGTTTTGGTTTTATTGAATTAATTTCTAGCTCCTGGGCCTCAAGAGGGTTTTGGTCTACAGCTCCTATGTATCTTAAACGTTTTAATATACATCTGGGTATCCTAAGGGTGTTGATATACAGCTCCTGGATATCTTAAACGTGTTGATATACAGCTCCTGGGTATCTTAAGGGTGTTGATATACAGCTCCTGGGCATTTTTTGGGTGTTAAGGCAGTCTTGTATTGTTTTGTGTGTTGAGCTACAGCACCCGGGCTCTGTGTTACTTTCCTGTGTTTAAGGTTTGAGGTACAGTTCTTGTGTGACTTGAATTAGTGCTGGCGTTATGGGATACTTGGTGTTTGATAAGGACCTACCTTGTGTGGGCCAGTAGGCCTGCTGCAGTGTTCCTCCATTCCTATGTTCGTTTCATCAAGATTCCAAGATGATGTGTCGGATCATTGAGGTACAGCTACTGGGCTCTCGTGTGGGTTGGGGTACAGAGTGCTGGTGTTATGGAATACCTTGGGATCGCTCAGCGCCCGAAACACCTTAGCTATTATTACATTCCTGGGGCAACTCCAGACCCGTGAGGGTCATACAGCTCCTGGAGAATGGGAACATCAGGTTTAATCAGCACATCTTCAGGAGCATTTCTGCAGCATTGCAAGCTCTTGAAGATGTGTTGAATGCAACACGAAAGGCCTAGAGCTATCATTCAACTCCCTCTGTGGTTGTTTTGTATAAACCTTTATAAAACGCATATTTGACCGCAAAAAAAAACAGTAAAGTTAAAACTGCAGCGACGCATGTCATCATGTTGGGTGAACATAACTGCAGCGACGCATGTCATCATGTTGGGTGAACATAACTGCAGCGACGCATGTCATCATGTTGGGTGAACATAACTGCAGCGACGCATGTCATCATGTTGGGTGAACATAACTGCAGCGACGCATGTCATCATGTTGGGTGAACATAACTGCAGCGACGCATGTCAGCATGTTGGGTGAACATAACTGCAGCGACGCATGTCATCATGTTGGTGAACATAACTGCAGCGACGCATGTCATCATGTTGGGTGAACATAACTGCAGCGACGCATGTCAGCATGTTGGGTGAACATAACTGCAGCGACGCATGTCAGCATGTTGGGTGAACATAACTGCAGCGACGCATGTCATCATGTTGGTGAACATAACTGCAGCGACGCATGTCATCATGTTGGGTGAACATAACTGCAGCGACGCATGTCATCATGTTGGTGAACATAACTGCAGCGACGCATGTCATCATGTTGGGTGAACATAACTGCAGCGACGCATGTCATCATGTTGGGTGAACATAACTGCAGCGACGCATGTCATCATGTTGGGTGAACATAACTGCAGCGACGCATGTCATCTTGTTGGGTGAACATAACTGCAGCGACGCATGTCATCATGTTGGGTGAACATAAATGCAGCGACGCATGTCATCATGTTGGGTGAACATAACTGCAGCGACGCATGTCATCATGTTGGGTGAACATAACTGCAGCGACGCATGTCATCATGTTGGGTGAACATAACTGCAGCGACGCATGTCATCATGTTGGGTGAACATAACTGCAGCGACGCATGTCATCATGTTGGGTGAACATAACTGCAGCGACGCATGTCATCATGTTGAGTGAACATAACTGCAGCGACGCATGTCATCATGTTGGGTGAACATAACTGCAGCGACGCATGTCATCATGTTGGGTGAACATAACTGCAGCGACGCATGTCATCATGTTGGGTGAACATAACTGCAGCGACGCATGTCATCATGTTGGGTGAACATAACTGCAGCGACGCATGTCAGCATGTTGGGTGAACATAACTGCAGCGACGCATGTCATCATGTTGGGTGAACATAACTGCAGCGACGCATGTCATCATGTTGGGTGAACATAACTGCAGCGACGCATGTCAGCATGTTGGGTGAACATAACTGCAGCGACGCATGTCAGCATGTTGGGTGAACATAACTGCAGCGACGCATGTCAGCATGTTGGGTGAACATAACTGCAGCGACGCATGTCAGCATGTTGAGTGAACATAACTGGGGTACACAGAAGTCTGCTCTAGTGACAAGTGGTAGGAAGATGAGTTATTACTGTGGGTGTGCGAGCGGCGGGGGAGCAGCACCTGGCTTCAATGTCCCTCACTGGCACTGAGGTGCTGTGCTCAATGCACGGAACTCAGTAAAATTTGAGGTGTTAAAGAAACTCACATACAAAGCACACACACACACACACACACACACACACACACAGGACAGGAGAGTCAGGGGAGACATGATAACGACATATAAAATACTGCGTGGAATTGACAAGGTGGACAAAGACAGGATGTTCCAGAGATGGGACACACAAACAAGGGGTTACAATTGGAAGTTGAAGACTCCTATGAGTCAAAGGGCTGTTAGGAAGTATTTTTTTAATCATAGAGTTGTCAGGAAGTGGAATAGTCTAGAAAGTGACCTAGTGGAGGCAGGAACCATACATAGTTTTAAGACGAGGTTTGATAAAGCTCATGGAACAGAGAAAGAGGACGTAGTAGCAATCAGTGAAGAGGCGGGGCCAGGAGCTATGACTCGACCCCTGCAACCACAAATATTTTAGTACACATAGGTGAGTACAGGCGCTGACGTACATATACACGCACGCGAGCCGTCTATTTTCGAATATTATCAAATTCCTGATTCAGTACGAACCTGACAATAACAGGAAAGAGGAGGATGGTGTGGAGAAAATTCTCCAGCACAGGGGGTATCTCTCAGCCCCCCTCAGCCTTCTGAGGGACTTAGCCCTCCCACAAGGGGCTAGTGGACTCTACTTTCCTCGCAAACAGCTTTATTAAAACCACCTGTATGTACCATAGCGTCACGAGGCACGCCTTCCTCTCCTTGCTAGAGTTCTTGATTAACTACACAGTGAGGGTTTAAACGAGAGTAATTACTCTCGTAATTAAGGGAAAACCTGCTCCCCACTATCTACAAGTTGGGACTATTAGGAATTCTAGTTTATAGCTAGATAACAAGAAACCTACACTCTTGTATTGAATACTGTTGCAATGTGTAGTGAGGAAGGTATATAAAGCTGAACTCAGCAGTTCTTTTGTGCGGAGGGTGACTGTGGGCGCTTGGGCAGGGCGACAAGCTAGGTTGAATTCAGATATCAGAGCGTGAACACACGTCACATACCTCCCGCTGATAACAAAGAAAATACCGATTTCGTGCGGTAAACTCTGAAATGCTGTCAATCTCCACTAGGAGAACTAGTGTTAAAAAGAAACATAGAGTGTATCATCCGCGGTATAATCCCGATAAGTGTAAAGTTTGTGTCGCGGTATGCATTCAGGTGTTATGAACAAAGTCACTCCTTATCAACGAGTGAGGACATAACTACGTATCTGCAGCAGCCTACTCAAGACATCGATACCGGGATTTACTTCCCCTACCACAAACTAGGGGAAATTGGGTCAGTTACAATACCCAGGTAAGTCCAGGCATACCCACACCTAATTACGTTAGCTGCAGCTAATAGGTAGGGGTGAGATTTGACTGGAATTACCAATAGATCCCGTGATATGTGGATGATTCACCCAGATCCAAGTATCACTACGCATTTCAGATGATAGTGAAATGCTGATAAAACGCTCCTTTGGGGCAAATTGTTTTCTTACTAAATTGTTAATCAACAGCCACTGTGAAATCTGGAACGGCACCCGAAGGAATGTCCAGGGAGAGGCTGCTAGACATCGTGCTCTTAACAGATAAGTACCGATTGTTGTATGTTTATCATGCAGGAAAGTGTACTTATCTAACCAGTTCTCCACAGATGAGGAGGAGGAGGATGACACGGGAGGGGAGGAGGAGGATGACACGGGAGGGGAGGAGGAGGATGACAAGGGAGGAGGAGGGAGGAGGAGGATGACAAGGGAGGGGAGGAGGAGGAGGATGACAAGGGAGGGGAGGAGGAGGAGGATGACAAGGGAGGGGAGGAGGAAGATGACAAGGGAGGGGAGGAGGAGGAGGATGACAAGGGAGGGGAGGAAGAAGAGATAATTGTTTTATTCACAGAGTGATGGGAAGATCTCTTGATCACCTCAAGTTCTGTGTCTCACTCTCTCATGAAGTTATTAGTAGTAGTAGTACGGCACATCATTGGGGAAGAGCTAAAGCCATAGGGGTTATATAGCACCTGGGGATGTGAGCAAGTCAAGTTTAATTCTAAGAACGGTAGTTCCAATCCCTGTGTGTGTGTTGTGTGTGTGTGTGTGTGTGTGTGTGTGTGTGTGTGTGTGTGTGTGTGTGTGTGTGTGTGTGTGTGTGTGTGTAAGACGTTCAATAAGGGCTGCAGTAGAAGGGGCGATACCGTAAGATACAAAATATTCAGAGGAACTAACGCTGCTGTGGTGGAGAGAATTGTAACCCAGACAAAACACTTAGTATTTCATTATTGTAATGACAGAATAAACTGAACGTTACATTTCTTAAAAGTTCGATACAAAGGTTCAGGAGCTAGAGCTCATCGCTACAATATCAAAGAGGTATAATTAATAGAAAGTTTTATATTAGACAGTGCTGTCCACTCATTACATAGCGATTATTTTCGTTTTTCATAGTTTCAAATTCAGTTTTTAATCCTACAATTTTTCTTCGTTTTTTTTTCAGTTTATCACTCGTTATTTGTTTCCTCTCTTTCTCTTCTTTTTCTTTCACATTCCTTCATTTTTCTACCCCGTAATTCCTTACACTAAATGATAATGTTGCTTCACTCTGTGTTTGTCTCTGCCTATTTTTGCCTCTCTTTCTATCGGTCTCTTTCCATGTTTCCCTTTCCTCTTCATTTTATATTCACCCTCTCTTTCCACCAACCCCATATTTCTTCCTCTCGCTATCTGTCTCTCTCCCCGCTCTTGTCTCCCTCTCCCTACGTCCATTACTCAACAAAGCTCCTCAATTTCTATGTCATCAATGGGCTAGAACACCTGGTACACAGAAAGCCATTTAGATTTCCCCAAAAATTAATAAATAAATTTACACACGTGTGTGTGTATATATATATATATATATATATATATATATATATATATATATATATATATATATATATATATATATATATATATATATATATTGTGTGTGTGTCGTGCCGAATAGGTAAAACTTTTCTTGCCGAATAGGGCAAGCGAAAATTTGTGTATGCAATAATTTCACAAAAATCACTCTGAACCTAACGGAAAAAAATTATTTCATTAAATTATTGTAAACTTATCTAAAATATATTTAGTTGGATTAGGCTAAATTAAATTGCTCTTGTTATAATAAGGTTAGGTAAGTTTTCTAAGGTTCTTTTGGTACAAAATTATTATTTTTTACATTAACATAAATGAGAAAATATATCTTTAAACGTATAAGAGAAAATTTTAGAAAGGACTTAATTTTAAATGATTTCTTGCTAATTGACCAGTTTTATCTATTCAGCACGACATATATATACACACACCGTATGTAAGGTTCGACCTCCGGTGCAATTGTGGGGAGCCACAGAATCGTACTAATAAAATGGCAGAGAGAGAGAGACGGGGAGGGGGGCAGCGGTGGCGACGGGTCCCGTGGACTGGGGAAACTGTCTCACACGTCCCTGTGCCACAGCGGGGAGAGGAGTAGCATCAGTGCTAGTCCACAGTGCCACGCTCTCTCACGCCCGTGTAGCGAAATCCCTGTGCGCTATGTTCTTGAACTCTTGCTGCCGCTACTTCCGCGCTTAAAATTTAGCCATAGTGTGCTTCGTTGAGACATTTCCAAGCGATTCTAAGGACTTTGCAATGAGGCGATCTGCACGTTGCACAGTGGCTGATCGCAGACAATCTGCGCGTTGCACAGTGGTTGGTTATTTGTCCAAAGAAAGGCTTTGATTACAGAAAAATTATTCGGAACTGTATTGAACGTTGAAATAAAGTCAGATTTACTTTTAAAAGTTGTAACAACATATTTCAACAAGAAACCTGTAGAAAAACTGGTAAATAATAATAATAATAATAATAATAATAATAATTCAAACAGTTTCAGATATTTGGTTTTATTATTTAGATTTCTGAACAAAGACGTATTATTATTCTGCACCTTTCTAGGTTGGGTGTGTGTACTTACTGATCTGTTTGCAAGGGTCGAGTCCTGGTTCCTGATCCCGCCTCTAAAGTTTCATCGACCGGTATTACTGATTTCTTGCTTCTTGTGCTCTATCATATCCACTCTTAAAACTACGTATTACGGAGTTCGCCTCCACCACCTCTATACACACTTCATTTCACTTCCCTTCTACACTGAGACTGATTATTTCTAAGCATCTCTGTGACTCGACTGTGTTTACAACATCCAGCCGGGTGGCTTGTACCTTGTACCGTACTGTAAAAGTTCCATCCTAGTCAGCCCTGTTAGTTCCTCTGAGTATTTTATTCGTCGTAATCATGTACCTCTTGTCGTCCTCAAAACCAAAGTCTGGTTGCAAGCCTTTGCACTTTTTTCAGGCTTCTCCACGTGCTTCAGATTAGTGTGTGTGCTAAGATGGTCTTACGTTAGGTCTGCACAATCCTAATTTATTTTTTATTAAGATTTCCGAAGGCTGTTCTGAGATTTGTTAGTCTTACAGTGGGTGCTGAAGTCGTATGGTGGTACGTTGGGAGTGATGCTCCTACCTTTGATATACCTTTGAAGAGTTTCGAGCATTTCTCTACTCCATGAAAGCAAAGAGGGGAATGCATGAGAGTATAGTTATACCAACGCTCTTGTATGGGTGTGAGGCATGGGTTGTGAATGTTGCAACAAGGAGAAGGCTGGAGGCAGTGGAGTTGTCATGTCTGAGGTCAATGTGTGGTGTGAATATAATGCAGAGAATTCGTAGTTTGGAAATTAGGAGGAGGTGCGGGATTACCAAAACTGTTATCCAGAGGGCTGAGGAGGGGTTCTTGAGGTGGTTCGGACATGTAGAGAGGTTGGAAAGAAATAGAATGACTTCGAGAGTGTATAAATCTGTAGTGGAGGGAAGGCGGGGCAGGGGTCGGCATAGGAATGGTTGGAGGGAGGGGGTAAAGGAGGTTTTGTGTGCGAGGGGCTTGGACTTCCAGCAACCATGCATGAGCGTATTTGATAGGAGTGAATGGAGACAAATGTTTTTTAATACTTGACGTGCTGTTGGAGTGTGAGCAAAGTAACATTTATGAAGGGATTCAGTGAAACCGGCAGGCCGGACTCGAGTCCTGGAGATGGAAAGTACAGTACCTGCACTCTGAAGGAGGGGTGTTAATGTTGCAGTTTTTTATAACTGTAGTGTAAGCTCCCCTCTGGCAAGACAGTGATGGAGTGAATGATGATGAAAGTTTTTCTTTTTCTGGCCACCCTGCCTTGGTGGGAATCGGTCGATGTGTTAATAAAATAAATACGTATATATATATATATATATATATATATATATATATATATATATATATATATATATATATATATATATATATATATATAATTTAAGCTATTTTGGTTTAAGTAGCAACACTCTTCTTGTCGAATAAGGCAAGCGAAAATTTGTGTATGCAATAATTTCGAAAAAATCATTCTGAACCTAACGAAAAAAATGTCATTGTCTTTATTTATTATTAAATTATTGTAAACTTATCTAAAATATGTTTAGTTGGATTATGCTAAATTAAATTGTGCTTGTTATAATAAGGTTAAGTAAGTTTTCTAAGGTTCTTTTACAAAATTAAACGTATAGGAGAAAATTTTAAAAAGGACTTAATTTTAAATGAGTTCTTGCTAATTGACCAATTTTACCTTTTCATACGTAAACATTTTAATATCTTAGTTTAAAGTTTTATAACAGGTTTATTCTGTTTATTTGGCGTGCATTGAGGTAGAGACTGGGTTTAACGAGACACTGGAGAACCTCATTGAGGTAGACTGGGTTTAACGAGACACTGGAGAACCTCATTGAGGTAGACTGGGTTAAAGCACTGGAACCTCATTGAGGTGGACTGTTTAACGAGACACTGGAGAACCTCATTGAGGTAGACTGGGTTTAACGAGACACTGGAGAACCTCATTGAGGTAGAGACTGGGTTTAACGAGACACTGGAGAACCTCATTAAGGTAGAGACTGGGTTTAACGAGACACTGGAGAACCTCTCCCTAGATCGCGCAGTGACCGAAACCCAACTAATCAATATATTGGCCTCTTAAGTATTTAATTACTGGCATTCCGCGAATTTCCTGACTGGTTTCCCAATGTTTTTTTTACTGCAGTCATAAAAGGGAAAGCTCCATTTATGTTTTAGGAAGGAAATTATATCTGGCTCTCCAGGGTCTTAATTAGAGTTCTAGGAATGCTTTTTTCGCATGCCCTGGATGTGTTCACCCGAGGCCGGAGACGCCAGCGTTATTCCTCAGAGACTGGGCTTGTCGAGGACATATTTGTGGATGGTGGAGGATAAAGTCTTTATCGAAGTCCGATATTGCAGATATTCAGTAAGACTGTAATCGTGTGGAGGAGGGGGGGGGCAGGTATAAGCTATTAGTAGCGAGGGGAGAGCAGATGTAAGCTATCAGTAGGGAGGGGAGAGCAGGTGTAAGCTATCAGTAGGGAGGGGAGAGCAGGTGTAAGCTGTCAGTAGGGAGGGGAGAGCAGATGTAAGCTATCAGTAGGGAGGGGAGAGAGCAGGTATAAGCTATCAGTACCGAGGAAGAGAGCCGGTGTAAGCTGTCAGCGGTGAAGGAGGATATTACTGAAAATGTGCCACTATAGTTATAATCAACACAGTAAACAACAATGATGGTACTGAAGTAGAGACACGGAGCACAACAACCAATAGTTCATCTGGATATATATTTTCACTGTGTTGTATCTCTTATTAACAAATTTAGAATTCTTCATTTAAATGTCGGATATCTTAGGTCAATGTATCCTGTTAGTGACTATATCACATAAGGTGTTAGTGTCTATATGTTCTTTGTGGACAGTCAAGCACATAATGTTCAATACAGTAACACTAAGGCTGGCCACATACTTTGCATTTGGTATGATCATCTGTGTGTCTACTAAACTGCCAGAAGTACTGGTAACCAAGCTTAACCCTGTCTACTATAACTTCATTTAGTCTATTTACATTGCAAGTTTCTCAGTTAGTATTCTTATCTATATTCATGTTATAGCGAGTTTTATAAGCCTACTCAGGCATCTTACTGTATGCATTTGCAGTTCAGATTCATTCTTTACTTTATTAATGCGCTTCCTAATACTGGAGACAGTAAAGCCCTCTGTGGGCAGGCAGTTTCCTGTCTTCGTAGGAATGGAACACCAAGGAAGAGAGAGAGAGAGGGGTAGGGAACAAAGGGAGTAGTGATAGTGATGGTGGTTAACGAGGGAGGTGATCGTGTCCAGGAAGAAGTGAAGCAGACACACACACAGGAGCCACTGGGAACACTGTCAGGGACAGTCAGTGACAAATAAGGACCCTCTATTACCCAGTTTTCCCACCATTCTTATTATTTCCTATTCAGGCCAGGAATGTCATCTCCCCGCATGACTCTCCCTGCATGACTCTCCCTGCATGACTCTCCCTGCATGACTCGAGTCATCGTGCTCTCTCTCCCTACCAGTAAGTTCTGATGCAATTTTTATGACAGTACCTGCTGGTACCGTGTACCAGTCGTCAGGTCCAGCTGGTACCGTGTACCAGTCATCAGGTGCAGCTGGTACCGTGTGCCAATCGTCAGGTGCAGCTGGTACCGTGTGCCAGTCGTCAGGTGCAGCTGGTACCGTGTACCAGTCGTCAGGTGCAGCTGGTACCGTGTACCAGTCGTCAGGTGCAGCTGGTACCGTGTACCAGTCGTCAGGTCCAGCTGGTACCGTGTACCAGTCGTCAGGTCCAGCTGGTACCGTGTACCAGTCGTCAGGTCCAGCTGGTACCGTGTACCAGTCGTCAGGTCCAGCTGGTACCGTGTACCAGTCGTCAGGTCCAGCTGGTACCGTGTACCAGTCGTCAGGTCCAGCTGGTACCGTGTACCAGTCGTCAGGTCCAGCTGGTACCGTGTGCCAGTCGTCAGGTCCTGCTGGTATAGTGCACCAGTCGTCAGGTGCAGCTAGAACCGTGTGCCAGTCGTCAAGTCCTGCTGGTATAGTGCACCAGTCGTCAGGTGCAGCTAGAACCGTGTGCCAGTCGTCAGGTCCTGCTGGTATAGTGCACCAGTCTTCACTAACAGGTGGTACTCTATATAAGTTGATACAGTAACTGCCTCCTTCAGCAGTCAACGCACCACATATAATAATGTTAGTGCTCTCGAATGCGGGAATTAATTTCCGTTTGTAAAGATTACATTCACGTTCGATAGTTTCTTTTTATTTATGTGCAGCGGCAACTGCGCTCTCGCGCGCGTGTGCATATGTACTCACCTATTTGTTGTTGCAGGGGTCGATTCACAGCTCCTGGCCCCGCCTCTTCGCTGGTCGCTACTAGGTCCACACACTCCCTGCTCCTTTATCTCCTTTTTAAAGCTATGTATGGATCCTGCCTCCACTACATCACTCTACAGATTGTTCCACTTCCTGACAGCTCTATGACTGAAGAAATACTTCCTAACATTCCTAAGGGTCATTTGAGTTTTTAACTTCCAGTTGTGACCCCTTGTTGCTGTGTCCCATCTCCGGAACATCCTGTCCCAATCAACCTTGTCAATTGCTCTCAGTATTTTATATGTCCTTATCATGTCTTCCCTATCCCTTCTGTCGTTCAGTGTCGTCAGGTCGATTTCCCTTAACTTCTCGTAGGACACATCCCTTAGCTTTGGGACGTATTGTTGCAAACTTTTGCAGTTTCTCTAATTTCTTGACGTGTTTGATCAAGTATGGGTTGCATACTTGTGCTGCATACTCCAATATTGGCCTTTCTTGAATGATTCCTTACTCAGGTGTCGAAGCAGTATTATTAGGTTTGCCAGGCGCCCATATGCTGCAGCAGTTATTTGGTTGATATGCGCCTCAGGAGATGTGCTCAGTAGGACTACATCGTCTGCAAACAGGGACACTTCTGAATCTATTCCTTTCGACACGTCATTCATATATACCAGAAACAGCACCGGCCCTAGGACTGACCCTTGTAGAACCCCGCTCGTCACAGGCGCCCACTCTTGACACTTTGTCACGTACCATCACTCGTTGTTTCCTTCCTGTCAGGTATTCTCTGATCATTTGCAGTGCCTTTCCTGTTATCCCTGCCTGCTCCTCTAGCTTTTGCACTTATCTCTTGTGTGGAACGGTGTCGAAAGGCTTCTTACCATCCAAGAAAATGCAGTCTATCCATCCCTCTCTCTCCTGCCTTACTTCTGTCACCTTATCGTAACTCTCCAGTAGTGTGTGTGTGTGACTCACCTAGTTGTACTCACCTAGTTGTGGTTACAGGTGTCGAGTTACAACTCCTGGCCCCGCCTCTTCACTGGTCGCTATTAGGTCACTTCCTGCTCCATGAGCTTTATCATACCTCTTCGTAAAGCTATGTATGGATCTTGCCTCCACTACATCACTTTCCAGACTATTCCACTTCCTGACAACTCTGTGACTGAAGAAATTCTTCCTAACATCCCTGTGATTCATCTGAGTCTTCAACTTCCAACTGTGACCCCTTGTTGCTGTGTCCCATCTCTGGAACATCCTGTCTCTGTCCACCTTGTCGATTCCTCTCAGTATTTTATATGTCGTTATCATATCCTCCCTATCTCTCCTGTCTTTGTGTCGTCAGGTCGATTTCCCTTAACCTCTCCTCGTAGGACATACCCCTTAGCTCCGAGACTAGTCTCGTTGCAAACCTTTGCACTTTCTCTAGTTTCTTTACGTGCTTGGCTAGGTGTGGGTTCCAAACTGGTGCTGCATACTCCAATATGGGCCTAACGTACACAGTGTACAGGGTCCTGAACGATTCCTTATTAAGATGTCGGAATGATGTTCTTAGGTTTGCTAGGCGCCCGTATGCCGCAGCAGTTATTTGGTTGATGTGCGCCTCAGGAGATGTGCCTGGTGTTATACTCACCCCAAGATCCTTTTCCTTGAGTGAGGTTTGTAGTATCTGACCCCCTAGACTGTACTCCGTCTGTGGTCTTCTTTGGTCTTCTTTACCATCCTCAAGGGGGGGGGTGTACTCACCTAGTTGTACTCACCTAGTTGTGGTTTCAGGGGTCGAGTCATAGCTCCTGGCACCGCCTCTTCACTGGCCGCTACTGGGTCACGCTCCCTGCTCCATGAGCTTTATCATACCTCTCCTTAAAGCTATGTATGGAACCTGCCTCCACTACATCGCTTCCCAAGCTATTCCACTTCCCGACCACTCTATGACTGAAGAAATACTTCCTAACATCCCTGTGATTCATTTGAGTCTTCAACTTCCAACTGTGTCTCCTTGTTGCTGTGTCCCATCTCTGGAACATCCTGTCTCTGTCAACCTTGTCTATTCCTCTCAGTATCTTGTATGTATGTGTGTGTGTATGTGTATGTTTGTACACGTGTACGCAGAAGTGTTACTTGCTAGTTGTTACCTGTTTGTAGCTACAACAGCAATAATAATTTATGTTAAGCGCGAAACCCATGTGGGTCATTCAGCGCAAGACATGGTGCAGGCTTGATCCTCCGTCTGCTGAGCATCAGAGTGACTAGCACTCACCTAGCTACAGCAGCAGAACTGTTCTCGTCGTGTCCCGTATTCAACAACTTGTTCATATAGTATTTTTAAAATTTCTAGTGTATGTTGCACTCACAGCCACCTCTGCTCCTCCTAAATCATTCCACTGGACAACACTTGGCCAGGAAAAAACTTTCTAATATCTCTTTATCTCCACTTTTGTCTCGTTTTATAACTATGACTTTTTAATATCCCTCTCATAGGCACGAACAAATCGTTGCCATCTATTTAATGTTCTTTTATGGCTTTATATTACTTCTCTTTTCCTCGTATCAGCCTACGAGGGGATCTTGTCCTTTCAGCCTCTCACCATAACTCATATTTTTCTTTTTAACTCTGCTAGATGATTTGTAGCTCTTGTACCTTTTTCTAACTTGTTTGTATTTTTTATTATGTGTGACCAGTAAAGAGCCGCTGCTTATTAAAAAATTTATGTTACGTAAGTTATAAACAGTTTTGTTTTAGAGAATTTCTCCATCGATATATTTAAGTTACTTTATAATTCACCAGTGTAACTTACGAGTTTCTCACACTTGTATATATGATCTTACTTTGACAACCAGTTATTAATTACCATATATCTGTTGTCCCCTCTGATAAAATACAGACACTGTCTTTATTCTTCATGTGACCTGACGTCGCTGTCTCCCATTTCCATGACATGGTATTTATCTACATTAAATTCTATTTTGCGACTGTTCACATTTTCCAATAAAAAAAATTCAATTCTCATCCAGTGTAATAATTCTCGACGTATTCCTCTTGTATTTTGCAATTTCCAAACTGGTTTTTATGGGGAACTCTGTCAAAGGTTTCTGAACGTACTTCAGTTTCTCTTGAATTTCTTCCGTAATGGTCATAATAACTTAGATTTGTTGTACATGCAATTGCAGCTTGAAAACCTAATTGTTTACCAGTTAGTATGTTTTTGCTCTCTTTTGTTTGTCAGGAATTTGGCATTAGGTGTATTAGGTTTAAAGCCTATCGACTGCACGAGGGTCATATAGCAGGAATTTAGCAAAACTCCTCGTTATGAAAATTAAGATAATGGAATAATTCAAATAACTTCAATAAACGAAAAGGTTAATTACTAGATATTTCTAAAACACAATTTTAGTAATATAAGTAAAAATGATAATGTGAATAGTGTTTATGTTGCCTAAAGGACTGATATAGTCAAGTGATGTATTGCAAGGTGGTGTTGAGAGCCAGGTAGAGCTGGAGACAGGTGCTAGTCATCCCTGGCTCCCCTGAGCCTGGCGCGTGCTGACGATGGCTACTTAGTGTCACTAAGTAGGTGCCCAAGTTATCGACTCTGTCGGAACGTTTGTAGACACCCTTCATGCAGAGAAAAATTATATATTGTGATGAGAGCAACCTGCTGTGGGACAGAGGAGTGAAGATACCTCTTGCTACTAAGTATGTTAGTTTATCTCCGCACTTGTGGCTTAGGCTCAGTCAGTGTTGACCGGACAATTGAATCAGGTCAGAGCAGGTAGAAATCCGTATCGACGTGAATTTCACCTGACGCCCAGCTAACCTAGATGGCACGGCAGGCGGCAAACTTCCCCTCACTCTGCTAAACTGCCATTGCAACAGCATTACCCTAATTGTTATGCAAAAATGTCCGTCACCTTGACTTTCTCCCTTAGTGTTTAGTGAATGACTTCCATATTTTAACAACACTCATCAACTAATTTAGGCCCAAATTTTAAAGTGTTTTCCATGTCGCCTTTTTTTTTCAAATGGCACAATATGTGCCATCTTACATTAGCACAATATGTGCCATCTTACATTAGCACAATATGTGCCATCTTACATTAGCACAATATTTGCCATCTTACATTTGTCTGGCAGTTTACTTTCTTGAAGTGAAATTCTAACAATTTTCCAAAGTGGATAACTAACGTAAATTGTTTCTATTACCAAAGTTGCCAGTCCTCCTTTGTTCCCTGGTCTCTCTTCTCCTCTGTTCCCTGGTCTCTCTCTTCTCCTCTGTTCCCTGCTCTTTCTCTTCTCCTCTGTTCCCTGCTCTCTCTCTTCTCTGTTCCCTGCTCTCTCTCTTCTCTGTTCCCTGCTCTCTCTCTTCTCCTCTGTTCCATGCTCTCTCTCTTCTCCTCTGTTCCATGCTCTCTCTCTTCTCCTCTGTTCCCTGCTCTCTCTCTTCTCCTCTGTTCCCTGCTCTCTCCTGTGTTTCCTGCTCTCTCTTCTCCTGTGTTCCCTGCTCTCTCTTCTCCTGTGTTCCCTGCTCTCTCTCTTCTCCTGTGTTCCCTGCTCTCTCTCTTCTCCTGTGTTCCCTGCTCTCTCTCTTCTCCTGTGTTCCCTGCTCTCTCTCTTCTCCTGTGTTCCCTGCTCTCTCTCTTCTCCTGTGTTCCCTGCTCTCTCTCTTCTCCTGTGTTCCCTGCTCTCTCTCCTGTGTTCCCTGCTCTCTCTTCTCCTGTGTTCCCTGCTCTCTCTCTTCTCCTGTGTTCCCTGCTCTCTCTCTTCTCCTGTGTTTCCTGCTCTCTCTCTTCTCATGTGTTCCCTGCTCTCTCTCTTCTCATGTGTTCCCTGCTCTCTCTCTTCTCATGTGTTCCCTGCTCTCTCTCTTCTCATGTGTTCCCTGCTCTCTCTCTTCTCATGTGTTCCCTGCTCTCTCTCTTCTCATGTGTTCCCTGCTCTCTCTTCTCAAATGTTCCCTGCTCTCTCTCTTCTCCTGTGTTCCCTGCTCTCTCTCTTCTCCTGTGTTCCCTGCTCTCTCTCTTCTCCTGTGTTCCCTGCTCTCTCTCTTCTCCTGTGTTCCCTGCTCTCTCTCTTCTCCTGTGTTCCCTGCTCTCTCTCTTCTCCTGTGTTCCCTGCTCTCTCTCTTCTCCTGTGTTCCCTGCTCTCTCTCTTCTCCTGTGTTCCCTGCTCTCTCTTCTCAAATGTTCCCTGCTCTCTCTCTTCTCCTGTGTTCCCTGCTCTCTCTCTTCTCCTGTGTTCCCTGCTTTTCTCTTCTCCACACTGAGTAGTTTGTCATAAACATCCTTATTTACAATATATCTTTCCAGTTTGATTTCAGTTAGACTATATTGGGTTTCTTCTGGAATATGTCCCTTAATTCCAGTCTTTGAGATTCCGTCTATGTTAGTATAGAAAATAGTCTCACATTTTGTTTATATCGCTATTCCTCCTTTTCCATTTGTTTTCGTTTGTTTGTTATTTATCCTGTGCTCTTGGAGATACTTTTTCATAGATACAGGTATGTTCCTCTGAAATTTTTTTTTTTCACTTGTATCCTATTCATATTTCTTTCTGTCCCGAG
Source organism: Cherax destructor (assembly GCA_009830355.1). Lineage (NCBI taxonomy): Eukaryota > Metazoa > Arthropoda > Malacostraca > Decapoda > Parastacidae > Cherax > Cherax destructor. The sequence goes on from WNWK01000705.1 coordinate 113,537, forward strand.
CTTTCTTTAATATTTCTTGCTTATGCTTAATCTGCATAACGTTATTCTTCGTCATTTTATAATTGATCTCTCTCATTGCATCTCATTCTCTCGCTATATCCTCTTAAAGGCTGAAATCAGCTATACATTTTTTTTTCATATCGTGTGTGCGTATTTTCTTCTTTTTCTTGATTTAATGTTATTTCGTCATGTCTAAAACTGTAACCGTTTTCTCAGTCTACAATTTTCTTCAGTAACTTGAAATTATTTACAATCTCTCTTCTACTTTCTAGACTAATAATACCTCTAGTAGTAAACTATTTTGCCAATATCACCTGTTATTATTTCTGTTTTTGCATAATTTGTTCAGTTGTAGCTTCATTCCAGTAATACTTAACCCTTTTACGATTACGTACTCCAATGTCTTGCGCAATATGTGCCCATACCCCTTCACCAGACTGTGGAAATCAGCGTCATCCAGTCCTATTAGGTACCAGTATGACTTCAAAAGATGTCAGTCACTTGGTTCTCCTTTACATGTGGATAGCTATGGGAATAGAGCAGCTGATAGTTTATTCTAATGTAACAGTAACCATTTTTTATTTAAATTGTTCAGTGATCGAGTCCCATACCCCCATTATTTGGTTCCCATACCCCTAAAGGGTATGGATACCCCCGGTTAAGGACCTCTACTTCCTGTCCTTTCCTTCTCAAAACTTTTGTTTACGTTTTCTCTTCTAGTTCACTTCTGCCTACATATTCCCGAATAACTCGTATTGTATTTTTGTTTTGGGCTCTTTTCCAAGCCTTTTATCTTCCCTCGTCCATTGTTTTTGAGAATTCCTGATCCTCTCCAGCTTTTCTAGACTTTTATGAACTTGTTGCACTGAAACCTTCGTAACTGGTTTTCACACCTGCATTTTCGGTATTTAATTTTCTGTTAAACCTTACTCGATTATTTTTACATATGTTTTGTCCGTCCATACATCTATCCACTGGTTTTCTTTGCTGGTGTAAGAATATACATTAGTTGTGTTTTGATTTGTTGACCTCTGCCGTAGTGTAAGCAAGGCATATATGTCGTGCCGAATAGGTAAAACTGGTCAGTTAGCAAGAACTCGTTTAAAATTAAGTCCTTTCTAAAATGTTCTCTTATACGTTTAAATATATATATTTTTGTTAATTTTATGTTAATGTAAAAATTAATAATTTTGTACCAAAAGAACCTTATTATAACAAGTGCAATTTAATTTATCCTAATCCAACAAAATATATTTTAGATAAGTTTACAATAATTTAATAATAAACAAACACAATGAAATATATTTTTTTTCGTTAGGTTCAGAATGATTTTTGCGAAATTATTGCATATACAAATTTTCGCTTGTCTTATTCGGCAAGAAGAGCGTTGCTATTTATGCCAAAATCGCAAGTTTTACCTATTCAGCACGAAATACACACACACACACACACACACACACACACACACACGGAGCTATGACTCGACCCCTGCAACCACAACTAGGTGAGTACACATATTTAATATATGTCGTGCCGATTAGGTAAAACTGGCGATTTTGGCCTAAAAAGCAACGCTCATCTTGCCATATAAGACAAGCGAAAATTTGTGTATGCAATAATTTCGCCAAAATCATTCTGAACATAACGAAAAAAATATATTTCATTGTGTTTGTTTATTATTAAATTAATGTTAACGTATCTAACATATATTTAGTTGGGTTAGGCTAAATTAAATTGCGCTTGTTGTAATAAGGTTAGGTAGGTTTTCAAAGTTTCTCTTGGTACAAAATTATAAATTCTTACATTAACATAAATGAAAAAATATATCTTTAAACGTATAAGAGAAAATTTTATAAAGGAATTAATTTTAGATGAGTTCTTGCTAATTGACCAGTTTTACCTAATCGGCACGACTATATATATATATATATATATATATATATATATATATATATATATATATATATATATATATTATGAGGGTTCCCAGCAAAGTTCTAGAGGTGGTATCCCCCTATATATATATATATATATATATATATATATATATATATATATATATATATATATATATATATATATATATATATATATATAATAATATATATATATATATATATATATATATATATATATATATATATATATATATATATATATATATATATATATATATATATATATATATATATATATATATATATATAGAACGACCACAAAAAATAGTGAACTTCCAAGCGCTTTCATGATTTTTCACATTATCAAGAAACTATACAAATAATAGAACAGTGGAAGGCTTATAAGGTTGAGATATCACCTCGCATACGACACTGCTCTCATCCCAGTATGATGCGGGTGGGAGTATCAAGGACCTGTCACGCATAGCTTAAATTCTTTCCAAATTTGATTAATTATAAATAAATTATATAACCCTAAATTATTATTCATATTAAAGTCAATACTCTTTTATGGAGCTTGTGGCCTGGTAGGCAAAGCTCTCGCTTCATACGTTTAATGTCCGGGTTCGATTCCCGGCAAGGGTGAAAACATTGGGCGTGTTACCTTACACTGGTTGTCTGTGTTCACTCATCAGTAAAATAGGTACCTGGGTGTTAGTCGATTGGTGTGGGTCGCATCCTGGGACAAAATTGACCTAATTTTCCTGAAATGCTCTGCATAACAAGGAACGTTCTATATAGTATGTCATTGGCGTCAGCTGGACCTGTATACCTTGTACATGTACTTGTAGAAATAGATATCATTATTATTATTATTATTATTATTATTATTATTATTAACCATGTACTTGTTTGATACAACTCTCTCTGCCTTTTGAAAATCAGTTGGGTTCAAATCTCTTGCATGAATAAACAGAGCATTAGACTCTGTTTGTTGTGATCATGATAGCACTTGGAAATTCGCTATTTTTTTCACAGTTGTTGTTCTGCATATTGTGTTTTATTTTTTTTCTTGCACTAATAATTTTTCAGCCCAATTTTTACTTTGCATTATTAGGGAGACCTGTGATGTACATCACTCTTCTTCCTTCACTATACGAGTCAGTAGTGAGAGACGTCCTGTCTTCAAGCTTGGTGCTTGACCTTCACTCACTTCCCTGAGTGTGTGTTAGTTACCATTTTGTCCTAGGCACATGTCGATTAGCCACTAGGCCTCTTGTATGTGTGTGTGTGTGTGTAAGGAAACACTTCGAAATGTTTCCGCCCCTCCGGGAATTGAACCCGGGCCCTCCGTGTGTGTGTGAGTGCGCGCGTGTGTGCGTGCGCGTGAGCGTGCGAGTGTTAGACACGACTCACTGGTTAGTTTTGCAAGTACCAACATCGACAACTGACGACTAGTCTCAGTTATCACAAACAGTGAGCTGGACCAATGAAATAATTACGAGGTAGATAACGAAGTAAAAAAAATAATTCTTTACAAGCTGCGAGTGTTATCGTCTGTTGTTTTTGCTGTGCTTGTTACAGGCTGTAAATGTTATCGTCTGTTGTTTTTGCTGTGCTTGTTACAGGCTGTAAATGTTATCGTCTGCTGCTGACAGCAAAATAACTTCGCCGAATAATTAGACTCCTGATAATTTTCTGCTCACGGGAAGATGAATACAATCTGTTTATTAAAGTTTTAGATGGTGGAAAAATACTGGAGCGTTGATACACTGAGCGTGAGACAACCGTAGCGTTGATACACTGAGCGTGAGACAACCGTAGCGTTGATACACTGAGCGTGAGACAACCGTAGCGTTGATACACTGAGCGTGAGACAACCGTAGCGTTGATACACTGAGCGTGAGACAACCGTACCGTTGATACACTGAGCGTGAGACAACCGTACCGTTGATACACTGAGCGTGAGACAACCGTACCGTTGATACACTGAGCGTGAGACAACCGTACCGTTGATACACTGAGCGTGAGACAACCGTAGCGTTGATACACTGAGCGTGAGACAACCGTACCGTTGATAGACTGAGCGTGAGACAACCGTAGCGTTGATACACTGAGCGTGAGACAACTGTAGCGTTGATACACTGAGCGTGAGACAACCGTAGCGTTGATACACTGAGCGTGAGACAACCGTAGCGTTGATACACTGAGCGTGAGACAACCGTAGCGTTGATACACTGAGCGTGAGACAACCGTAGCGTTGATACACTGAGGGTGAGACAACCGTAGCGTTGATACACTGAGGGTGAGACAACCGGAGCGTTGATACACTGAGGGTGAGACAACCGGAGCGTTGATACACTGAGGGTGAGACAACCGGAGCGTTGATACACTGAGGGTGAGACAACCGGAGCGTTGATACACTGAGGGTGAGACAACCGGAGCGTTGATACACTGAGGGTGAGACAACCGGAGCGTTGATACACTGAGGGTGAGACAACCGGAGCGTTGATACACTGAGGGTGAGACAACCGGAGCGTTGATACACTGAGGGTGAGACAACCGGAGCGTTGATACACTGAGGGTGAGACAACCGGAGCGTTGATACACTGAGGGTGAGACAACCGGAGCGTTGATACACTGAGGGTGAGACAACCGGAGCGTTGATACACTGAGGGTGAGACAACCGGAGCGTTGATACACTGAGGGTGAGACAACCGGAGCGTTGATACACTGAGGGTGAGACAACCGGAGCGTTGATACACTGAGGGTGAGACAACCGGAGCGTTGATACACTGAGGGTGAGACAACCGGAGCGTTGATACACTGAGGGTGAGACAACCGGAGCGTTGATACACTGAGGGTGAGACAACCGGAGCGTTGATACACTGAGGGTGAGACAACCGGAGCGTTGATACACTGAGGGTGAGACAACCGGAGCGTTGATACACTGAGGGTGAGACAACCGGAGCGTTGATACACTGAGGGTGAGACAACCGGAGCGTTGATACACTGAGGGTGAGACAACCGGAGCGTTGATACACTGAGGGCGAGACAACCGGAGCGTTGATACACTGAGGGTGAGACAACCGGAGCGTTGATACACTGAGGGTGAGACAACTATTCTGCATGAGTAACACGGATAATAGCACAATAACACTAAAGAAAAGATAACTCACTGGAAATTGACTTGGCAAGAAAATTCAACACACTAAGATAAAACAATCTAGCTTTAACTTGAACAGCAAAATGAGTTTTCTTTTCTTTAAATATCAACAAAAATTGCAACACAATAAAAGAATTAAATTCACAATTAATTAAAAGAATTCAATAATGCTTATGGCACTAGCAACAATCTGATAAAACAATTCGGTAGAATTGTTCACTGGCCAAAATTAAAGTAACTTTACTGCTTGTATCACTAGAAGTTCACTGGAATAATTACTTATTACTCTTAGGAAATGACAAGTTACTAGAGCAATTAAACACAACAAAATTGATAAAACAAGGTGAATACTGGCGAATTTACTTTACACAAAATCAATTTCAGGAATGACTGATTGAAAAAAAATTCACACTGGGATAAATTATTTTCACACAACACAAAGATATTAGAAATAAAATAGTTTGAACACTCTTACTCTTAATTGCAAGCAAAGCAAGGTAACTCAATGAAACAGTTACTGAACAATTTACTAAAAACACTGACTTTAGACAAACTAAGAGTGAATTTGTTCAACAACACATGAAAACAAATGAAAGAATTAATGACAATAAATTGGTATTAACACTTACATTAGCTGAAGATACTCATCAAAGGCACAGAACAGTTAACTTACTGTCTCTACAAAGTCATGCTCTTGTTGACTATATACAAGTAATTATTGTAGCAAAATAATATCCTCAGTAAGTTATTTGTCTAATCTGCAAAATGAAGGCACATTAGCACTATACAAAAGAACAAGTACACAAAACAATAGCAGGTGCAAGGGAAAAAATAACACTGACTGCAACACATAAGAATTAGCAGGGAATATTACTGTTAAAATGTTAAAAATTGCTTGGAGGAGAAAACAATACTATATAGTTACTGGGGCAAGCAAAATTAATTAATTACACCATTAAAACATTAACAAACAAGGGAAGATAATACAAAATGACTCTGGGATAGTACACTTGGTGGAACACAATAATTAACAAAACAGAAAATTCAACAACACATAGGATAATGCTGGGGAAAAAATTGAAAATCTTTTAAAAAAAATTACTACTTGGTGGAATATTGGAACACAAGATAACTTCAACAAAACTGTACTTACTGCATACTTAGTAACACAACGAAATTCACAGAAATAGTAACGCAATAATTAACAAGAGACAATACTAGTGAAATCAAAAATTAATGCAAATAATTACTTTAACACATAACACTTCCTAGGATAACTCAAAATTTATATAACTCGCAGAAATTGTCTCAACACACGAAATTTTCTATAGATTATCTGAAAAATAAAACAACAACACAATAAATGTCTCTAGGGTGTAAAACTTGACTGGAGCGTGGTGGTGGAGGCTGGTGGAGGATGGTGATCCACTCGCGCAGATATCTAGGAGTAATGTGCATAAACGTTGAACTACGAACCGAGGTTTTAGTACAGTTGGCACAACAGTTCAGAAGAAACACACTCAGGACGCTCGACCTGGTTCGTAGCCAATAAACTGCTTGCAGGACCCCGTTAAGGGTGAAATAATCCACACTTAATGCTTTGTGTGGGTGGATGCACGTGGTCAAGGCGTCTGCCTTGGCGTGGGTGGTGGGGGGGTGGTGGCTGGTAGGGTTAGCCCACACTGTTTCCCGCGTGCGCCTGTGGCTTACGCCGTTTACATGAACTTAACCCAGGGTGGCTTGAAAACCCAGGAATACCACGGGGGTGTTAATGTACACAGAACAGCAATACACTGGAGTACAAGGTGGTATAAATGCTTGGACTCACGTGGCTTACTTCTCAGACAGCAGAGTGGCTTGCTGGCTTAGTAGAATATTTTCACACAGATTGACTGGCTTGGAATCTTGTGACAAAGTAGCACAGCAAGGTAGAAGCTGGCTTAAGCCTAGGCTGACGTAGCTGGTGGTGGCTTTACTGGCTTGAATGGGACTCTCCCCTCACTGGCTTACTCGTACAGAATTTGCAAAACCCGGGTCAACCCCTCGTAGGTTTCAGCAAAATTAACAAGTAAGGCACTTAGCTGACCAGGAGATACTGTAGATATGTAGACTTCTTTGATGTAGGAGCTGGTAACGTGGTCGGTCTGGAGGCTGTTTGCTTGCTTGAAGTCTATCTCTCTATAACATCGTAATCGATAAAAATTACGGCACACCGCTGCTCACCACTTGTCGTGTGGGTCTTGGGAGAGATATATAGGAGGTCAAAGATACTCCTTGTTGGATGGTTACGGTATATTTACAGTAATTAGAGGAGAGTCCAGCACACCTTCTGTCTCGCCTGTAGGTCTAACGTAGTGAGGCCGTCTGCCTATGATAGGCTGTGCACAAGCGCTGAGCCTCTGACGTCAGCGGGTACCGTGACGTCACACGCAAAGGGACCAGCTGTATAAAGATATACTAAACAAGTGTATCTATGATACTGACACGACAGTGAGACAACCGGAGCGTTGATACACTGAGGGTGAGACAACCGGAGCGTTGATACACTGAGGGTGAGACAACCGGAGCGTTGATACACTGAGGGTGAGACAACCGGAGCGTTGATACACTGAGGGTGAGACAACCGGAGCGTTGATACACTGAGGGTGAGACAACCGGAGCGTTGATACACTGAGGGTGAGACAACCGAGCGTTGATACACTGAGGGTGAGACAACCGGAGCGTTGATACACTGAGGGTGAGACAACCGGAGCGTTGATACACTGAGGGTGAGACAACCGGAGCGTTGATACACTGAGGGTGAGACAACCGGAGCGTTGATACACTGAGGGTGAGACAACCGGAGCGTTGATACACTGAGGGTGAGACAACCGGAGCGTTGATACACTGAGGGTGAGACAACCGGAGCGTTGATACACTGAGGGTGAGACAACCGGAGCGTTGATACACTGAGGGTGAGACAACCGGAGCGTTGATACACTGAGGGTGAGACAACCGGAGCGTTGATACACTGAGGGTGAGACAACCGGAGCGTTGATACACTGAGGGTGAGACAACCGGAGCGTTGATACACTGAGGGTGAGACAACCGGAGCGTTGATACACTGAGGGTGAGACAACCGGAGCGTTGATACACTGAGGGTGAGACAACCGGAGCGTTGATACACTGAGGGTGAGACAACCGGAGCGTTGATACACTGAGGGTGAGACAACCGGAGCGTTGATACACTGAGGGTGAGACAACCGGAGCGTTGATACACTGAGGGTGAGACAACCGGAGCGTTGATACACTGAGGGTGAGACAACCGGAGCGTTGATACACTGAGGGTGAGACAACCGGAGCGTTGATACACTGAGGTGAGACAACCGGAGCGTTGATACACTGAGGGTGAGACAACCGGAGCGTTGATACACTGAGGGTGAGACAACCGGAGCGTTGATACACTGAGGGTGAGACAACCGGAGCGTTGATACACTGAGGGTGAGACAACCGGAGCGTTGATACACTGAGGGTGAGACTTTAGGGTAAGTCTCGTAATGGGGAGGAAGGGGAGGGGTGCCTTGAGGCCGAAAGACTCTTGATTCAAGAAATTGTTGTTTACCCTACGGATCAAATCCCATTACCATCGGCACCGTATCAGTCTAGGTAACAGTTGAAGAAAATGGTATAAAATACTGACAAGTTAAAGTTTAAGACACATGTACAACAGTTGGGTGTCTTTATTGATGAAATGTTTCGCCTACACAGTAGACTTCTTCAGTCAGATACAAAGGCAGCAGTAGTTATGAAATAAAGATGATGTAATCAGTCCCTCAACCTTGGAGAAAAAGTATTTTAGGTGGTCAGTCCCACAGCCTGGAGAAGAGTTCAGCTGGAGCTGAACTCTTCTCCAGGTTGAGGGACTTTCCATGCGTCGTTAGTTCATGATGCGCTTTGTCAGACTGCGTTTAAGGAAAGTTACTCTATGTAGATTTTAAAAGTCCTCCATATAGACCTTGAGAGGATGGTTGTCCACTGCCATGAGGGAGGATGGTTGTCCACTGCCATGAGGGAGGATGGTTGTCCACTGCCATGAGGGAGGATGGTTGTCCACTGCCATGAGGGAGGATGGTTGTCCACTGCCATGAGAGAGGATGGTTGTTCACTGCCATGAGAGAGGATGGTTGTTCACTGCCATGAGAGAGGATGGTTGTCCACTCTCATGAGAGAGGATGGTTGTCCACTGCCATGAGGGAGGATGGTTGTCCACTGTCATGAGGGAGGATGGTTGTCCACTGTCATGAGGGAGGATGGTTTTCCACTGCCATGAGGGAGGATAGTTGTCCACTACCATGAGGGAGGATGGTTGTCCACTACTATGAGGGAGGATGGTTATCCACTACCATGAGGGAGGATGGTTGTCCACTGCCATGAGGGAGAATAGTTGTCCACTGCCATGAGGGAAGATGGTTGTCCACTGCCATTTGGGAGGATGGTTGTCCACTGCCATGAGGGAGGATGGTTGTCCACTGTCATGAGGGAGGATGGTTGTCCACTGCCATGAGGGAGGATGGTTGTCCACTGCCATGAGGGAGGATGGTTGTCCACTGCCATGAGGGAGGATGGTTGCCCACTGCCATGAGGGAGGATGGTTGCCCACTGCCATGAGGGAGGATGGTTGCCCACTGCCATGAGGGAGGATGGTTGCCCACTGCCATGAGGGAGGATGGTTGTCCACTACCATGAGGGAAGATGGTTGGCCACTGCCATGAGGGAAGATGGTTGCCCACTGCCATGAGGGAGGATAGTTGTCCACTGCCATGAGGGAGGATAGTTGTCCACTGCCATAAGGGAAGATGGTTGTCCACTGCCATAAGGGAGCATGGTTGTCCACTGCCATGAGGGAGGAGGATGGTTGTGTCCACTGGCATGAGGGAGGATGGTTATGTCCACTACCATGAGGGATAAGGATTGATTGCATCCACTACCATGAGAGAGGAGGATTGAGTTCGTCCACAGAGGATGATGTGTTTCTTCACTTCGGACTTAATTAAGCCTTCCATTACAGGCGCTCAGGTCAACATTGCCTTAAAATACTTTATCAGTGGTACAACTTGCTATTCTGTAAGAGGGATTAGTTTCAGAGATAAATTATCTCTATAGTGATGGGAGATGTCACAGATGTTGCATCTCAGTGGCATTATAGGAGATAATGTGCTGGACGTAGCTTCTCAGTGGCATTATAGGAGATAATGTGTTGGACGTTGCTTCTCAGTGGCATTATAGGAGATAATGTGTTGGACGTTGCTTCTCAGTGGCATTATAGGAGATAATGTGTTGGACGTAGCTTCTGAGTGGCATTATAGGAGATAATGTGTTGGACGTTGCTTCTCAGTGGCATTATAGGAGATAATGTGTTGGACGTAGCTTCTGAGTGGCATTATAGGAGATAATGTGTTGGACGTTGCTTCTCAGCGGCATTATAGGAGATAATGTGTTGGACGTTGCTTCTCAGTGGCATTATAGGAGATAATGTGTTGGACGCAGTACCATCTTGTCATATTTGAGATACAGAAATACAGACTCGGAGACGGAGTGTGTGCTAGGTTCGTCGTGGTATTCAAGGAGCACTCATGCACTAATAACCGAGGAAGGGCAAAACTTCCAAGCTTAGAGTTTGAGCTTGTTCACATGATGGAAGTTTCAGTATGAGAAATGGTCAGAAATGATTTCAGAGTTGGGGTCGAGAAAGCCTTTAGGTGTTTTGTTCGGTGAAAGTGGTAAGTAATTGGACTCCGGCTGCAGGGGTCGTCGAGAGAGCTGGCCCATGGATTGAATTTCCGTAGATGAAATGCTTTGTGCTAGATTGCACTCGGAATATTTCAGAGGGTGAGTGGCTGTCTTCAGGTCGTATTTTCTGATTAAATATCTATATTGCAAGAAATAATTGTTGTGTGTGTACTCACCTAATTGTGGTTGTAGGGGTCGATTCATACTCCTGTGTGTGTCTGTGCGCTTGCGCTTGTCGAATTGTTATTGTTTGGGTCGTGTCTTGGGTCGTAGGACGGCCTATAAAGCCGTCGTTATTGATTGCTGGCTGTTTGGACCTTATTATACCTCCTCTTGAGACTGTGTAACGGTGTTTCCCTCCCCCCCTTTCTTTGTCCAGATCATTCCACTTGCCACCATGAAACTGAATTCCCAGCAATTATTATTAATTATCTATTACTTTCATGTTCACAGTCGTATTCTGTGTTACGTAGTTTCTCACTTTTCTTTTGCCCATTGTTTTGGCCTCATTACAGTTCTGGTTGAACCAAGATCTCTCTTTGTTTCTTTGTTTCGCATTACTATTTCTCATTGTATGAACTCTTGTTGCCATTCAGTATTAGCTCGCTAGACCCTCTGTCTCCAGGGTTGTTTGATCATCCAATTTCACCCTTGTACCGTTTTAGAAATCTCTAAACCCTGTGGTCTGGTTTACTATTTCTTTTTTTTTCCCACTTTCCACTGTCACTTTTCTCAAGTGTGGTCACCATTCTTCCAGTGTTGGCTGTAATCTGTTTCCAATATCTGATTCACTTAAGTCAAAAAACAAGGACCAGTTACGGTTGTTCATTCTTTCTTCACACTTTTTTTTGTATGTTAGCTCGTGAAATATTCCATTAATGACTCCATCAATCTTGATCTTGGCATTTCCTATATCCCTTGTGGATCCCAATTATCTTAGTCTAATTTCTTGTAATTGGTCCAACCTGTTCTGAGAGTCACATTATCTTCGACTTGTGTACTGGCTCTCTTGCTAGCCTCGCTATTCTGCTTAATCTTAAAAAACCATACCACGGGTGGGGTTCGAACCCGGGTCAGAGAGTCTCAAAACTCTAGACCGTCGCGTAAGCCACTAGGCCAGGCCTAGTGGCTTACGCGACGGTCTAGTTTTGAGACTCTCTGACCGGTTCGAACCCACCGTGGTATGGTCTGCTTAATCTTCTCTTATTAACTAAATAAATTATCCAGTAGATGCATCATTATTATCCAGTACACACATCATATTTGTAATGTTGAAGGCGTTCCGTAGAGACACTCTCAATTTATTAAAAGTAAACGTATCACACATTCTTTAAAATACAATTAGCAAATTGGCATCCATGCTGAACAATAACAACCCTCCCTCATGACTCAGAATCATAATAACGCGATTACAAACAAATCATGGAACGGGTTTGGTGTGGGATTCGTCTGTAAAATCCTGTATTTGTGGTCACAGTGGGGGCCGCGGTAACCTCCCTATGGTGTGTAGAAATATACTTACGTATTTTCCAGCATATAAGGCGCACGAACATAAAGCCATAAGACGATGTTTCCAGCAGTTGTAATGTAACGTTACTAAGCAACTGCTAAAGTGAAACCCAACGCCTATCTTTGACTCTGACCTTGAGCATATAAGGCGCAGGCTGATTCTCCAAGACATTTTTGTGCGTCTTATATGCCGGAAAATACTAACTAGTTGGTCAGCTGACCCAGTGGTTAGCGTACTGGCCTTTGAATTTTAGAAGTCACCTGCCTTAGATTCAAATCCCACCCGTTCCATGATTGATTTTAATAACAGTCCGAATCTTCTTTTAAGGTACACCAGCTTTGAAAGTTTGAACTCGATCAGTAAAGACATTCTCAAGTTATCGCACAGAAGCCATTATCACACTTTGGTTTATAATATTGGCACATTGGCACCTGAACAATGCAATAAAAATGGCAGCCTTCCTCTAGGGTACACCAGCGTTGAAAGTTGTGTCCCAGCCCACGACACAGGAAATTAAAAGTTGTACAGAGATTCGTGCTTCTCTTTCTATTGACCTTTTAGCAAAATTGTGGTGGTAGGCAGAATGCAGGTCAGAAGACCTTTACTTTGCAAACTAAAAGTTTATTCCCGTCTATTTCTGGCCATGAATGTTGGTTGTTTGAGCTTTTATAAATCGCAAGTAATCTCCTCTTAGGAAAGCAATATCACCACGACGTTTCGGTTCGTCTTCTACCATTATCAAATTGCAATTGATAATTTATACAGACCTATGATATATATAACAGAATTTAGCTAAAAAATACGCAGGATTAAGTTAGGTTAGGTGAGATTTCTAAGTCTCTCTCTCTCTCTCTCTCTCTCTCTCTCTCTCTCTCTCTTTAACACCCTCTTGTTCTCGCTCTCTCAAGAGGAGACTTCTTACGTCTGCCTGTCCAAAGATATTTTTTTATATAATTATCAATGAAAAAAGATATAAATCTGTAAAAAAAATTTGGGGAAAGTTCAATTTTAGGAGATCGGCCTATTCTGCAAGTTCGGTACGACATATATATATATATATATATATATATTATAAAGGGGCAAGACTACACCTCACAGGTCTTTGTTAGTATGATGTGACTGTGAGGTGTAGTCTTTCCCTTTATAAGCTTCCTTGTCATGTTTCCTTTTATAGTTCCTTGATAATGTGAGTAGTCACGAAAGCGCTTGGAATTCCTCTATTTTTCATAGTGGTTGTCTTGCCATAATATATATATATATATATATATATATATATATATATATATATATATATATATATATATATATATATATATATATATATATATAGTCAATGTGTGGTGTGAATATAATGCAGAGAATCCGTAGTTTGGAGATTAGGAGGAGGTGTGGGATTACCAAAACTATTATCCAGAGAGCTGAGGAGGGGTTGTTGAGATGGTTTGGTCATATAGAGAGGATGAAACAAAATAGAATGACTTCTAGAGTGTATAAATCTGTAGTAGAGGGAAGGCGGGGTAGGGGTCGGCCTAGAAAAGGTTGGAGGGAGGGGGTAAAGGAGGTTTTGTGTGCGAGGGGCTTGGAATTCCAGCAAGCGTGCATGAGCGTGTTAGATAGGAGCGAATGGAGACAAATGGTTTTTAGGACTTGACGTGCTGTTGGAGTGTAGGCAAGGTAACATTTATGAAGGGTTTCAGGGAAACCGGCAGGCCGGACTTAATTCCTGGAGATGGGAAGTACAGTGCCTGCACTCTGAAGGAGGGGTGTTAATGTTGCAGTTTTGTAGCTGTAGTGTAAGCACGCCTCTGGCAAGACAGTGATGGAGTGAATGATGAAAGTTTTTCTTTGTCGGGCCACCCTGCCTTGGTGGGAGACGGCCGATGTGTTAATAAATAAAAAAAAAAAATATATATATATATATATAATGTTATGCCCAATAGGTAAAACTTGCTATTTTGGCTTGAATAGCAACGCAATATTTCATTGTGTTTGTTTATTATTAAATTATTGTAAACTTGTCTAAAATATATTTAGTTGGATTAGGCTAAATTATATTGCACTTGTTATAATAAGGTTAGATAAGTTTTCTAAGGTTCTTTTGCTACAAAATTATTTATTTTTACATTAACATAAGTGAAAAATATATATCTTTAAACGTATAAGAGAAAATTCTAGAATGGACTTAATTTTAAATGAGTTCTTGCTAATTGATCAATTTTACCTATTCAACAAGACATATTATATATATATATATATATATATATATATATATATATATATATATATATATATATATATTAGTAGGTTGGTAGACAGCAACCGCCCAGGAGGTACTACCGTCCTACCAACTGAGTGTAAAACGAAAGCCTGTAATTGTTTTACATGATGATAGGATTGCTGGTGTCTTTTTTCTGTCTCATAAACATGCAAGATTTCAGGCATGTCTTGTTACTTCTACTTACACTTAGGTCACACTACACATTCATGTACAAGCATATATATATATACACACCCCTCTGGGTTTTCTTCTATTTTCTTACTAGTTCTTGTTCTTATTTCCTCTTATCTCCATGGGGAAGTGGAACAGAATTCTTCCTCCGTAAGCCATGCGTGTCGTAAGAGGCGACTAAAATGCCGGGAGCAAGGGGCTAGTAACCCCTTCTCCTGTATATATTACTAAATATAAAAGGAGAAACTTTCGTTTTTCCTTTTGGGCCACCCTGCCTCGGTGGGAAACAGCCGATGTGTTGAAAGAAAGATATATTTTTTCGTAGAGTGAGGTAGGCGCTGATAACATGTTGCGTGACTTCATGCGGTAGATACCGCACACACGTGCGCACACAAATACACACACGGGCATATCAGTGACTACGAGAATGGGCAACACGTACACCAGAGAGGACTCCGTGGACTCCAACGGCAGGTCCTCCAGAAGCAGCAGTATCCTCCGAAAGTACAGTAAGTCCCTCAAGTGTAGAGAGACGGAGAGCTTCTCCAAGTGCTCGTCGGCCGAGGAACAGTGCGAGGAGAGTGACAGAAAGCCCAAAGACGGCCTTGAGAGGCAGGTTAGAGAGGATAGAAGCGAGGTGGGCAAGGATGTGCACCTGGAGCCACCGCCTCAGCTGACGGAGGAGCAGAAGGAGACGGTGAAGAGGACGTGGAAGATCATCGAGGCGAGTGTAGCCAAAGTGGGAGTCGTCCTCTTCATGGGGTAAGTAGACTCTGGCTTTCTGTCGGGGGTTTAAATGTTTGTTTTGCTCTAGTTTTTATCCTGGTAATCGTCAAACGTTTGTTTTGTCTCGTCCTGAGGTGAGTCAAACGTTTCTGATTTATTTTGTCTTGGAGGAAGGAAACGTTTCTGATGTACTGTCGTGAGGATGAGTCGTGATGTTTTAAATTAGAAAAACTCAAAAATTTTGTCATGAGATGAGTTTCTGATTTTGTGGTGGTGGTACCAGTGGTAGCAGCAGGGGTGGTGGTGGTACCAGTGGTAGCAGCAGAGGTGGTGGTACCAGTGGTAGCAGCAGAGGTGGTGGTACCAGTGGTAGCAGCAGGGTGGTGGTGGTACCAGTGGTAGCAGCAGAGGTGGGTGAACTGGTGGTGGGTACCAGTGGCAGCAGGGGTGGTGGATGGACCAGGGCAGAGGGTGGTGGTGATGGTCCAGTGGTAGCAGCAGGGGTGGTGGTGATGGTACCAGTGGTAGCAGCAGGGTGGTGGTGGTGGTACCAGTGGTAGCAGCAGGGGTGGTGGTGGTGGTACCAGTGGTAGCAGCAGGGGTGGTGGTGGTGGTACCAGTGGTAGCAGCAGGGGTGGTGGTGGTGGTACCAGTGGTAGCAGCAGGGGTGGTGGTGGTGGTACCAGTGGTAGCAGCAGGGGTGGTGGTGGTGGTACCAGTGGTAGCAGCAGGGGTGGTGGTGGTACCAGTGGTAGCAGCAGAGGTGGTGGTACCAGTGGTAGCAGCAGGGGTGGTGGTGGTACCAGTGGTAGCAGCAGTGGTGGTGGTACCAGTGGTAGCAGCAGGGGTGGTGGTGGTGGTACCAGTGGTAGCAGCAGGGGTGGTGGTACCAGTGGTAGCAGCAGGGGTGGTGGTACCAGTGGTAGCAGCAAGGGTGGTGGTACCAGTGGTAGCAGCAGGGGGTGGTGGTGGTACCAGTGGTAGCAGCAGGGGTGGTGGTGGTGGTACCAGTGGTAGCAGCAGGGGTGGTGGTGTACCAGTGGTAGCAGCAGGGTGGTGGTACCAGTGGTAGCAGCAAGGGTGGTGGTACCAGTGGTAGCAGCAAGGGTGGTGGTACCAGTGGTAGCAGCAAGGGTGGTGGTACCAGTGGTAGCAGCAAGGGTGGTGGTACCAGTGGTAGCAGCAAGGGTGGTGGTACCAGTAGTAGCAGCAAGGGTGGTGGTACCAGTGGTAGCAGCAAGGGTGGTGGTGTCAGGTTTCCACCCTGGGAAGATAAGTGTTACCAAGCAGTGTTGAAGGAGTCACCTGGTGTTTCTAAACATTAACTTCGGCAACACTGGTGTTAATGTCTAAATATTAAAGGTGTGAGATCCTTAAGAGGATAGTGAGGCGCCTTGATGCTGGGGAAGAGAGGGGCCCTTGATCCACAGAACTGATGCTATCCTCCCCTGGATCAAACGTAATTACCTCTCATTTTTCAAGGACTATAAATTGTGTGTGTGTGTATGTCGTGCCGAATAGGTAAAACTGATCAATTAGCAAGAACTCATTTAAAATTAAGTCCTTTCTAAAATTTTCTTTTATACGTTTAAAGATAGATTTTTTTCATTTATGTTAATGTAAAAATTAATAATTTTGTACCAAAAGAACTTTACCTAACTTACCTAATGTTATTATAACAAGCGCAATTTAATTTAGCCTAATCCAACTAAATATATTTTAGATAAGGCCTGGTCACAGACCGGGCCGCGGGGGCGTTGACCCCCGGAAGTCTCTCCAGGTAAACTCCAGGTAAACAATAATTTAATAATAAAAAAAACCACAATAAAATATATATTTTTCGTTAGATTCAGAATGATTATTGCGAAATTATTGCATACACAAATTTTCGCTTGCCATATTCGACAAGAAGAACCTTGCTATTTAAGTCAAAATCGCAAGTTTTAGCTATTTGGTACGATATATATATTTATATATTGTGTGTGTTTGTATTATAAATTGAAATGGCTGAACTTAGAGCATTTTATTCCTGGGAAATCCAAGTGCTGTCGCAACCACAGTAACAGGATTACATAGAGATACCCGGAATTTAATTGCTGAATACCGTATTAGTGAATTAATATATTTTTTAATACGGACATCACAAGCATGAGGGAACCCAGACGGGTTTAGCACTTACTTTTTAATAGATAAAAATGGGACGCAAATTAGAGAAAATTAAAAGAAATTGGTGAATAAATGAATTTAAAACGGATGTATGTTTTGAAACATTTGGAGAGAAAGAGAGATTGGGGAATTAAAGAAAATCTTAACGAGAGAGAGAGAGAGAACAGGAAGCTTACAGCACTTCGCCGTATCTCGCATCTACTTCACAGTAGGGGTTGCAAGATTCTATATGAGGCACAAGTATGCTCACACCTTGAGTATGCTCCACTTTCTTGGTTTGCTGCCATCCCCCCTCTCATCTGCGACTGCTTGACAGAGTAGAGAACAGAGCAAGACGTCTTATCTCTCGCCTGGACCCATCCTGGATAGATCTCTCATTTCCGAAGAGCCTTCAACACAGGAGGGATGTGGGCGGCCTTACTGTTATGTACAAGGCCAACATTGTCAAAGTACCTCATTTGGCTCCACTTCGAGGACAGCGAGAAGCAAGCTTCTATACCACAAGACGGGCAGCAAGCAGCAACTACACTCTGTAACCTTCTCCAGAACATCACTTCATCTGAGATCATTTATCCCCAGGATGACTGGAGTCTTGAACACATTCGTACAGCATTATGATGTCAACGAGATAAAGTCAGTTGATCAAATAAAAATGCTGGCCCACAGATGGCTCAAACTTCATCCTGTTCCCTACATGTATGTTTCATAACAATAAAAATGCTTTCAAATGAGCTGATGTAGGTAACAACTCTTAGCTTGTCAATAAAGTTAGGAACCCTTAACTTGTAAATACCTTGTCAATAAAGCTAGGGATCCTTAACCTAACCTTGTCAAACCCTGTTAAAAATAAAAAAATATAAAGAGAAAAACGGGATATTCTGAGTCAACGAAGATCTGAAGTAAAAGGTGTATGATAACCTTGTGTAGTGACTACCTTTTATTCTGCTACTTCTGGTGCCTACGCTATCCTCCCCACTTTGATCTCCCTTGCTCCTACTACTCAGCTACCTCGCCCTTCCTACCCATCCTCTTCCTCCTTCCTACTACACTACTTACCACTTACTACCATCTACCAGTCCTACCTACTTACCACTACTACCAGCAGTACCTTTACCACTACTACCAGCAGTACCTTTACCACTACTACCAGCAGTACCTTTACCACTACTACCAGCAGTACCTTTACCACTACTACCAGCAGTACCTTTACTACACAGCAGTACTTACCACTACTACCAGCGTACTTACCTACTACCGCCTTCCTCCAACTGTCTCCTCGCTTGCTCTCCTTTCGACTATATTCTGTCTCCCTTACTTTCTTGTGTTAGTGTGACTAGTTAATGGGCCGAGTGTTACCGAAACGTCATCATGTTTCTTCCTACTATGTTTTGCTCTGTGAAGAGCTGCGTCAAGTCGTGATTTGTAATAATGTTAGTAGAATTACCCACAATATGTTACATAAAAGGACATAAGTGCAGCTAATGTGACGTTTTACTGTGGCAACGTTTCGCTCTCCAGGAACTTTGTCAAGCCATAACGGCTTTGATAGTGTTGTGAATTAACTTGTTATGCAAATTTTGCAGCAAAATTAACGTATCAACCTCGCTAAAATCTGTTAAAATTAACGTGATATTTAAATTAATTCTACCTAATTTATCATTGGTCAGCTTAATTTTAATATTAATTGGTATCAGTGA
Source organism: Cherax destructor (assembly GCA_009830355.1). Taxonomy (NCBI): domain Eukaryota; kingdom Metazoa; phylum Arthropoda; class Malacostraca; order Decapoda; family Parastacidae; genus Cherax; species Cherax destructor. Next base: position 132,918 of record WNWK01000705.1, read on the forward strand.
AATATGTAAACGTCGTTGTGACTTGACAGTGGTCCAGCAGGGACCTAAACGTCGTCAGGGACCTAAACGTCGTCAGGGATCGAAACGTCGTCAGGGACCTAAACGTCGTCAGGGATCGAAACGTCGTCAGGAACCTAAACGTCCTCAGGACCGAAACGTCGTCAGGGATCGAAACATCAGGGACCGAAACGTTGTCATAGTCTCCTCTCGTAAGTGCGGGTTTCTGGGGAATTGTAATATTTTTTTCCATCAGTTTCGTGATGATCAGACTAATTTCCGCCGAGTTATTTTTAACAGTGAATTTCCACTGTGTTGGTCTGGCCAAACGATCGTTGCTGTATCAGCGACGTCTAGTAACGCTGGTTACAAGGTATCAGCGACGTCTAGTAACGCTGGTTACAAGGTATCAGCGACGTCCAGTAACGCTGGTTACAAGGTATCAGCGACGTCTAGTAACGCTGGTTACAAGGTATCAGCGACGTCTAGTAACGCTGGTTACAAGGTATCAGCGACGTCTAGTAACGCTGGTTACAAGGTATCAGCGACGTCTAGTAACGCTGGTTACAAGGTATCAGCGACGTCTAGTAACGCTGGTTACAAGGTATCAGCGACATCTAGTAACGCTGGTTACAAGGTATCAGCGACGTCTAGTAACGCTGGTTACAAGGCAGGACACACGCGTTATAATGCTCATTTGATAAACAATAATCATTCTTGGCAGCGAAGTTCCATTGACTGAATATATGACACTGCTCGACGGTCGCAGTGTCATGCTTTCCGGCCGAGGAAAGTGGACGCCAATATAAAATAATGCATTTTCAGTTACGTACGACAGCTTATTAATGAAAGATACCAAATATATTAAGCAAATTTTGTAAGTTTGATTGTAACAAATAAGTGATCTGTAGATATAAATGCAAATGTATTCCTGTTAACCCTTTTGGGTCCCTAGTTCCTAGGCCTTTTGTGTATCCATATGCTCTTGTGCTGCCGTCCACAGGATGGATATGGGGTGCACAATATACTAGTCACTTTGGTGGCAAAATTTGAAATCTGCGACAGCTTCATACGCATCTTCGTATGCAGGAGAAACTTGCGGTTACCCAAGAACTTTCCAAGGATCTATTTCAGAGCCTGCCAGGCTTTGAGTTGTAAGATATTGGAGGCTTCAAAGCTTGCATCCTGCACGACCTTGCCAATTTAGGACCCCACAAAGATGTCCTCCTTCAATTTCGCGGATCTGATGTTTGTAAATATGTCAACGAGGTATTGAAAACCCCCTCGAACTCGTCTTAGCTATCGCTTTCACAGAATTTATTAAACTGAGTTAGGTGTGGAGAAGTGGCAGGAAAATGTTCTTTGAATCAGCTGAAGCAACACACGTCTCCTTTGGTACAGTCGCGTAATCCATCTGAGCAAGCACTATACAACACACGTCACCTACGTTTTATCTGGTTTGTCTAGTGGACAACAGAAAAACAAGTGTTATTTCCGTTGGGCTGTCTTTGATGTATACCGTTGAGCTTATTTGCTAACGAGCCACTCTGTTGTGGTTTATTTGCTAACGAGCCACTCTGTTGTTGTTTATTTGCTAACGAGCCACTCTATTGTTGTTTATTTGCTAACGAGCCACTCTGTTGTGGTTTATTTGCTAACGAGCCACTCTGTTGTGGTTTATTTGCTAACGAGCCACTCTGTTGTGGTTTACTAACGAGCCACTCTGTTGTGGTTTACTAACGAGCCACTCTGTTGTGGTTTACTAACGAGCCACTCTGTTGTGGTTTACTAACGAGCCACTCTGTTGTGGTTTATTTGCTAACGAGCCATACTTGTGGTTTATTTGCTAACGAGCCATACTTGTGGTTTATTTGCTAACGAGCCACTCTGTTGTGGTTTACTAACGAGCCACTCTGTTGTGGTTTATTTGCTATCGAGCCACTGTTGTTGTTTATTTGCTAACGAGCCACTCTGTTGTGGTTTACTAACGAGCCACTCTGTTGTGGTTTATTTGCTAACGAGCCATACTTGTGGTTTATTTGCTAACGAGCCATACTTGTGGTTTATTTGCTAACGAGCCACTCTGTTGTGGTTTATTTGCTAACGAGCCACTCTGTTGTGGTTTATTTGCTAACGAGCCACTCTGTTGTTGTTTATTTGCTAACGAGCCACTCTGTTGTTGTTTATTTGCTAACGAGCCACTCTGTTGTTGTTTATTTGCTAACGAGCCACGCTGTTGTGGTTTATTTGCTAACGAGCCACTCTGTTGTGGTTTATTTACTAACGAGCCATACTTGTGGTTTATTTGCTAACGAGCCACTCTGTTGTGGTTTATTTACTAACGAGCCATACTTGTGGTTTATTTACTAACGAGCCATACTTGTGGTTTATTTACTAACGAGCCATACTTGTGGTTTATTTACTAACGAGCCACTCTGTTGTGGTTTATTTACTAACGAGCCATACTTGTGGTTTATTTACTAACGAGCCATGCTTGTGGTTTATTTACTAACGAGCCATACTTGTGGTTTATTTACTAACGAGCCATACTTGTGGTTTATTTACTAACGAGCCATACTTGTGGTTTATTTACTAACGAGCCATACTTGTGGTTTATTTGCTAACGAGCCATACTTGTGGTTTATTTACTAACGAGCCATACTTGTGGTTTATTTACTAACGAGCCATACTTGTGGTTTATTTACTAACGAGCCATACTTGTGGTTTATTTACTAACGAGCCATACTTGTGGTTTATTTACTAACGAGCCATACTTGTGGTTTATTTACTAACGAGCCATACTTGTGGTTTATTTGCTAACGAGCAGCATCCGTAATAAAATGTGTCATGGTCATTTTTTACACTTTGGAAGCATGATGGATGAGTTTTGGAAATCAAATGAAATCATCTGGAAACTGTTAATTGAATATAAAACATTAAAACAACAAAAACCATAAAATGAATAAAAAACAGCATCACATTTTTTTTCTTCTGCACATTTCCCATACGTTGCATACTATCAGGACGCTGCATACTATCAGGACGCTGCATACTATCAGGACGCTGCATACTATCAGGACGCTGCATACTATCAGGACGCTGCATACTATCAGGACGCTGCATACTATCAGGACGCTGCATACTATCAGGACGCTGCATACTATCAGGACGCTGCATACTATCAGGACGCTGCATACTATCAGGACGCTGCATACTATCAGGACGCTGCATACTATCAGGACGCTGCATACTATCAGGACGCTGCATACTATTAAGACGCTGCATACTATCAGGACGCTTGCATACTATCAGGACGTTTCATACTATCAGGACGCTTGCATCTATCAGGACGCTTCATACTATCAGGACGCTGCATGCTATCAGGACGCTGCATACTATCAGGACGCTGCATACTATCAGGACGCTGCATACAATCAGGACGCTTCATACTATCAGGACGCTGCATGCTATCAGGACGCTGCATGCTATCAGGACGCTGCATACTATCAGGACGCTGCATACTATCAGGACGCTGCATACTATCAGGACGCTGCATACTATCAGACGCTGCATACTATCAGGACGCTGCATACTATCAAGACGCTGCATACTATCAGGACGCTGCATACTATCAAGACGCTGCATACAATCAGGACGCTGCACACTATCAGGACGTTTCATGCTATCAAGACGCTGCATACTATCAGGACGCTGCATACTATCAGGACGCTTCAGACTGATATCACATTGCAAGCTCCTGATATGTTTATTGGAACACGAAAGGCCTAGAGCTATCATTCAACTCCCCTCGCATGCATGCATGCATATATATATATATGCATGCATGCATATATATATATGTCGTGCCGATTAGGTAAAACTGGTCAATTAGCAAGAACTCATCTAAAATTAAGTCCTTTCTAAAATTTTCTCTTATACGTTTAAAGATATATTTTTTTAATTTATGTTAATGTAAGAATTTATAATTTTGTACCAAGAGAAACTGAAAACCTACCTAACCTTATTACAACAAGCGCAATTTAATTTAGCCTAACCCAACTAAATATATTTTAGATACGGTAACAATAATTTAATAATAAACAAACACAATTAAATATATTTTTTTCGTTATGTTCAGAATGATTTTGGCGAAATTATTGCATACACAAATTTTCACTTGTCTTATATGGCAAGGTGAGCGTTGCTATTTAAGCCAAAATCGCAAGTTTTACCTAATCGGCACGACATATATATATATATATATATATATATATATATATATATATATATATATATATATATATATATATATATATATATATATATATTTAAACTAAAAACTTTGCTTGTTATTAAGAGATTTTAGTAGATTGGGAATATAATGGAATGGACCAGTGAGCGGATGTTATATTTCTCTCTCATTCAAACCGACATTTAGAAAATATAGCTTTTTATACGATCCCAGAATAACGAAATGCCGAAAAGAAAATGTATGGAAAAATATTTCTATATTTTTGTGCCTTGTTTGATCCTTTCACCTCGTATATATTTTTTTTTTTTGTAGACATTTTCACATCTTGTTATATGTCATATTTCAATTTTCAGGGAATTTTTTTATATACGTCTCTTTCTCTTTCTCTCTCTTTCTCTTTTCTCTCTCTCTCTCTCTCTCTCTCTCTCTCTCTCTCTCCTCCCCTCTTTCCCCTCTCTCTTTCACCCTCTCCCTTTCCCTCTCCCACCCTCTTCCTTTCCCCCTCTCTCTCTCTCACTTTCCATTTCTCTTTCCTGTGATCTTATTGCCCCATTAATCACAAGGTATTGAAAAATAGGCAATAAATTGCCCACCTAAGAATCTTCCCCAAAGTTTTTACTTACGTTTTTTTTTTATTTAATAAAATTTATATCATCATAAAACCGATAATTTTATCTTTAAAGACTCGTAACGTCAGAGCGGTCGCTGGAGAGAGGTTAAAGACTGGGTGCCTGGTTCAGCAGCTGCCTGGTTCAGCAGCTGCCTGGTTCAGCAACTGCCTGGTTCAGCAGCTGCCTGGTTCAGCAGCTGCCTGGTTCAGCAGCTGCCTGGTTCAGCAACTGCCTGGTTCAGCAGCTGCCTGGTTCAGCAAGTGCCTGGTTCAGAAACTGCCTGGTTCAGCAGCTGCCTGGTTCAGCAGCTGCCTGGTTCAGCAACTGCCTGGTTCAGCAGCTACCTGGTTCAGCAGCTGCCTGGTTCAGCAACTGCCTGGTTCAGCAACTGCCTGGTTCAGCAGCTGCCTGGTTCAGCAACTGCCTGGTTCAGCAGCTGCCTGGTTCAGCAGCTGCCTGGTTCAGCAGCTGCCTGGTTCAGCAGCTGCCTGGTTCAGCAGCTACCTGGTTCAGCTGCTGCCTGGTTCAGCAACTGCCTGGTTCAGCAACTGCCTGGTTCAGCAACTGCCTGGTTCAGCAGCTGCATGGTTCAGCAGCTGCATGGTTCAGCAACTGCCTGGTTCAGCAGCTGCCTGGTTCAGCAGCTGCCTGGTTCAGCAGCTGCCTGGTTCAGCAGCTGCCTGGTTCAGCAGCTGCCTGGTTCAGCAGCTGCCTGGTTCAGCAGCTGCCTGGTTCAGCAGCTGCCTGGTTCAGCAGCTGCCTGGTTCTCTACTGACTGGACTGACAGATGGCTTCGACAGCTTATGGTATTGAAATAATTTTCAAAGGTCATTATTCTGAAGACGTTTCGTTCAGTGTAGGTTCGATACTATCGAGCGAAACATCGTCGGGATAAAGACGTGCTCTGCAAACTCTGGTAAGTAAGACACATAGGCAACAGTTAGACATCTTTAATCCGAAACGTTTCGCCTACGCAGCAGGTTTCTTCAGTCGAGTAGAGAAAGTAGGCAGGAGCAGTAGGCTTCTTCAGTCGAGTACAGAAAGTAGGCAGGAGCAGTAGGCTTCTTCAGTCGAGTAGAGAAAGTAGGCAGGAGCAGTAGGCTTCTTCAGTCGAGTAGAGAAAGTAGGCAGGAGCAGTAGGCTTCTTCAGTCGAGTACAGAAAGTAGGCAGGAGCAGCAGGTTTCTTCAGTCGAGTAGAGAAAGTAGGCAGGAGCAGTAGGCTTCTTCAGTCGAGTACAGAAAGTAGGCAGGAGCAGCAGGTTTCTTCAGTCGAGTACAGAAAGTAGGCAGGAGCAGTAGGCTTCTTCAATCGAGTAGAGAAAGTAGGCAGGAGCAGTAGGCTTCTTCAGTCGAGTACAGAAAGTAGGCAGGAGCAGTAGGCTTCTTCAGTCGAGTAGAGAAAGTAGGCAGGAGCAGTAGGCTTCTTCAGTCGAGTAGAGAAAGTAGGCAGGAGCAGTAGGCTTCTTCAGTCGAGTACAGAAAGTAGGCAGGAGCAGTAGGCTTCTTCAGTCGAGTAGAGAAAGTAGGCAGGAGCAGTAGGCTTCTTCAGTCGAGTAGAGAAAGTAGGCAGGAGCAGTAGGCTTCTTCAGTCGAGTAAGAAAGTAGGCAGGAGCAGTAGGCTTCTTCAGTCGAGTAGAGAAAGTAGGCAGGAGCAGTAGGCTTCTTCAGTCGAGTAGAGAAAGTAGGCAGGAGCAGTAGGCTTCTTCAGTCGAGTAAGAAAGTAGGCAGGAGCAGTAGGCTTCTTCAGTCAGTACAGAAAGTAGGCAGGAGCAGTAGGCTTCTTCAGTCGAGTAGAGAAAGTAGGCAGGAGCAGTAGGCTTCTTCAGTCGAGTAGAGAAAGTAGGCAGGAGCAGTAGGCTTCTTCAGTCGAGTAGAGAAAGTAGGCAGGAGCAGTAGGCTTCTTCAGTCGAGTACAGAAAGTAGGCAGGAGCAGTAGGCTTCTTCAGTCGAGTACAGAAAGTAGGCAGGAGCAGTAGGCTTCTTCAGTCGAGTACAGAAAGTAGGCAGGAGCAGTAGGCTTCTTCAGTCGAGTAGAGAAAGTAGGCAGGAGCAGTAGGCTTCTTCAGTCGAGTAGAGAAAATAGGCAGGAGCAGTAGGCTTCTTCAGTCGAGTAGAGAAAGTAGGCAGGAGCAGTAGGCTTCTTCAGTCGAGTAGAGAAAGTAGGCAGGAGCAGTAGGCTTCTTCAGTCGAGTAGAGAAAGTAGGCAGGAGCAGTGGAGACGATGTAATCTTACTTACCAACCTGTCGCGAACTCTCTTGGCCATCTTCTTCCCTCTTACTGTGTACTGATTCCCGTCTCTTGTGTATAGTTCTCTCTTCCTGGAAGAACGAGTTGATGGTCCTTTCCTCTCTCTTCTCTTTCTCTTGTTCGTCTTTCGTCTTTGCTCTCTCTCTCTCTCTCTCTCTCTCTCTCTCTCTCTCTCTCTCTCTCTCTGCCGCTTCTTCCCAGAGTTAGAGGATTATATTATCTTTGTTCATTCATTCTCCCTATTGTGTCCACTATGAGCAAGAGAATCTTTTATTTTTTATTTCCCTCTTTCTCGTCTCCCTCTTTATCTCCCTTTCTTGTCTCCCTTTTCTAATGTTTCTCCTCGCTTTCTTCTGTTTTTTCCTTCTCTTTTATGATACTCTCCTCGCTTTCCTTATCTCAATTACTTCTCTTCCTTCCCATCTTTATCTCCCTCTTCCTCATTTCTCTTTCCCTCCTCTTTCTCTTTTTATCTGCCTCTATTTCCTCTCCTTCCTCTTCTCTACCTCTCTCCTCTCTCTTCCTCTTCCTCCTCTCCCTCTGTTCCTCTTCTCCCTCCCTTCATCCTCTCCCTCTCGCTTCTGCCTTGTCTTCTAATTGTTCGTTTTTATCACGTTCCCTCCTCCCACTCTCACTTCTGCACTAAGAGGTGTTGCATAGTTGAAGTACGTATCTTGCAAGCTGAAAGCGGTTGTATTACTTCAGCTCTTTTTGCAAGCTCTTGTTCTTCAGCTCATTTTCCAAGCTCTTTTCCTCTTTCAGCTCATTTATAAGTTTCGTCCTAGAAATGCACTTTAGAGTTAATTTCTTGCTGTATTCTTCACTTAATATTAAGCAACATGTGGACCAGAGCTTCCATTTTGTTGACGTCTCTGTTATCCATTATAAGAACCGGTTCCAAATGTGCGTAATGGATGAAATAATGATCGCGGTAGAATAATGTCTGTTAGAACGGTGCAGGTAGTGCAATAGCCGATGGCTACCTGTCTTGTAATATAATAGCTGTTTTATGACCTTACCTGCAGTAAGGTCACCGATATCTCTCCAGTGTTAAACGTGCTGCTGAAGTGATATCTACAGTTAGGTTGAATCGATGTTCGAAATGTGTCGCTTTGTTCAGCTCTCTAACTTGTCCAGCAGTCGAGAATAGGAATGGGAAGGAGAGTAGACATAGAGTGGATACTGAGATGCAGTACAAGAGTGGTGTATACTGGATGACTGTAGACCAGGTACAAGAGTGGTGGATACTGGAGGACTGTAGACCAGGTACAAGAGTGGTGGATACTGGAGGACTGTAGACCAGGTACAAGAGTGGTGGATACTGGAGGACTGTAGACCAGGTACAAGAGTGGTGGATACTGGAGGACTGTAGACCAGGTACAAGAGTGGTGGATACTGGAGGACTGTAGACCAGATACAAGAGTGGTGGATACTGGAGGACTGTAGACCAGATACAAGAGTGGTGGATACTGGAGGACTGTAGACCAGATACAAGAGTGGTGGATACTGGAGGACTGTAGACCAGATACAAGAGTGGTGGATACTGGAGGACTGTAGACCAGATACAAGAGTGGTGGATACTGGAGGACTGTAGACCAGATACAAGAGTGGTGGATACTGGAGGACTGTAGACCAGATACAAGAGTGGTGGATACTGGAGGACTGTAGACCAGATACAAGAGTGGTGGATACTGGAGGACTGTAGACCAGATACAGAGGGGGTGGATACTGAGGGACTGAGACCAGATACAAGAGTGGTGGATACTGGAGGACTGTAGACCAGATACAAGAGTGGTGGATACTGGAGGACTGTAGACCAGATACAAGAGTGGTGGATACTGGAGGACTGTAGACCAGATACAAGAGTGGTGGATACTGGAGGACTGTAGACCAGATACAAGAGTGGTGGATACTGGAGGACTGTAGACCAGATACAAGAGTGGTGGATACTGGAGGACTGTAGACCAGATACAAGATGGTGGATACTGGAGGACTGTAGACCAGATACAAGAGTGGTGGATACTGGAGGACTGTAGACCAGATACAAGAGTGGTGGATACTGGAGGACTGTAGACCAGTCAAGAGTGGTGGATACTGGAGGACTGTAGACCAGATACAAGAGTGGTGGATACTGGAGGACTGTAGACCAGATACAAGAGTGGTGGATACTGGAGGACTGTAGACCAGATACAGAGTGGTGGATACTGGAGGACTGTAGACCAGTACAAGAGTGGTGGATACTGGAGACTGTAGACAGTACAGAGTGGTGATACTGGAGGACTGTAGACCAGATACAAGAGTGGTGGATATTGGAGGACTGTAGACCAGGTACAAGAGTGGTGGATACTGGAGGACTGTAGACTAGGTACAAGAGTGGTGGATACTGGAGGACTGTAGACCAGGTACAAGAGTGGTGGATACTGGATGACTGTAGACCAGGTACAAGGGTGGTAGATAGTAGACGAAGAAGTCATCTTGTGTCTTGTAGTTTTGCAGAATCTGCTGTACAGCGTGTTAGACATGCACCTCAGTGCTTTGAATGTCGTGGCTACCTTGCTGGCACATGGCTCTTCATATTTACTGTATAGCCAGATTTCACTCCCAGGATACCAGTTTCATAGCTGAGTAGAAAGTCTCTTTTTCTCACACAAAGTCCAATTGTTACGTCAAGGTGTCAGTTTTCAATGTAGCAAAAGTATTGTGAAATCTCTTGTCCTATGCAGATACCTGGAGAGGGTTTCGGGGGTCAACGCCCCCTCGGCCCGGTCTGTAAGAATTATATCTCACTTCAACGGGAACCCTCTCTTATATTTAAATAAATATTAGAGTGCAGTCATCTTAATAGCCATGAGATACAGTAATGTTGCATCGTAGGTTATTGAAGTGTTCCTTGTATAGCAAGAGACCAAGCATCATATGTTGTGTATGTTCCATCTGTTAAATAGGTTACAGACTCTGCTCCATTAAAATATACTGTTCAAGAAAATTGATCTAGGTATTTGCTCAGGTGCTGAATGGCGCCCCTTCCCCCCACCCCCACACACACTCACTCACACTCTTACTTAACTGATTCTTTTCGTTTTGCTGGGAATTCTCAGAGCCGCACCTGGTCTAAGTCATCAGTAATAACCACCAGGTTTAGCAGATCAGAGGCAGATTATCTTTTTTTTTTCATGCTGCCATTTGTGAAGTTTTGTTTAAACTTACAAGTAACTGACAGTATTTACTGACCGTCTCTTGATTTAATTCCTTGTTTTGTGATTTCAGACTTGCTTCCGTCTACAAATGTCATTTACTATGTGCTAGCAAGAGTTGGCAGGTGCAAGTGAGAGGTGATGCCACCTAGTCAACACACCCATACAATGATATCCTCGCCTAGTTCACCCACTTTCCTAAAGTTCGGATACTTGAGGACGAGACTGACTTGTTTCCACTCTTACTGCTAACTCCGACAACTTTGATTCCTTTCTGACATGCAGGTTGACTCTCCGGAGCCGCAACTTGCATCTTGCCAGCAAAATTGCATTCACTTAGCTCATCGTTTTTCTTGATTGATGGTTGATGATTTAGATGATTTAGAATTAGAGTTGTGTCCCTGGACATACTGTATATCCCTGTCGATCTTTGATCAGGGGACGACAATTCTTTCTCAAGATAGTTTTCATGAATGACTGAAGTGTAATGAACACTTGTCAGTGCTCATAATAACGCACATGCAGACAAACACAGGAGATTAATTGATCTGTATATTTCGATCCCCTTCTGGGATCCTCTTCATCACAAGAGGATTCCAGAAGGGGATCGAAATGTACAGATCAATTAATCTCCTGTTTTTATTTGCATTTGCGTTATTAGTGAATCTTCATGTGTACATCTCATAGAGAGAGAGAGAGAGACGGAGAGAACTCAGCCTTGGTCTACCTGCGTTAAGCGATAAGTTTGTGGAGATTCCACTTGTTGGTAAAAAGCTTTTTGTACCTCCTGGTCTTATATGTGCTGGAAGTTTACTTTTATCCCTATCTTAGGGATGAAAGTATTCGTGTCTGGTAGTGGAAAGGTTACGTGTAGTTAATGACCCTGGTGTAGTCGATAGGCTTTAAACCTCATTAGCCAGTCTCCTAGTCTTAGGTTTCACGACATCAGCTGTCCAAAGGCAGTATTTCAAGGCTGGACTGATGACTTGATCACAGACTGCCTGTATCTCTCTCTCTCTCTCTCTCTCTCTCTCTCTCATCTTCCCCCTGATGACAGCAGCACGAGCAGACATACTAATTATAACTTTCTTATATTAGCAAAAAATATCATTCACAGGAAATAGGAAGCTGCTTTATCAGTTCTCATTTAACTAAAATCATTCAGAAATATTGTTCCCGTAGTAACGAAGTGTTTCGAAGACAATCTTAATGACGGAGCAAACGTCTTGTAAAGACGGAGTGTGAGTGGATACCGGAAATAATGAACAAGGAAGCGAGAGACTTGGGAATAAATGCGGAGAATAATATCGTAGGTGACGATAATGGTGTTCTGAGTCATGGTTACAAGTGACGCCCTGCTGACAGTAGTGACGGAAGGACGAAAATTGTAGAGGATGGTTTTATTGGTACAACGTTTCGCTCTTCATAGAACTCCATTTTGTCCCACTAGACCCGCTGGAGTGCTCCTTCATTCCTATGTTATTTTCTTTCCTGGTTCTTCATCTTCCACTTCTTATTTTCAAACTTAACTCTTCTACTTCTCCATGTCCTCATTACTTAAAGTTTATCCTATAAATAAATGTCTTAGATGTGTGTATCTTATGCCACAATTCTCAAAATCTTCATATTAGAATATCAACCAAGAAATCGAAAATCTTTCAAGAGGTTTGGATCCCTTTCATTTATATTCTGATCCTGAAGGTCTCTCTGAGGCAGCTCGTAATTCACGTCATTCCCACTGACTAGTGCAATTCAATTTTTTTTTTAAATTGGGCATATCAGTAAATTCTCTCCTCGAATTTCGGAGTGAAAATTTTCAAAATTGCAAATAATGCGGATCATTTCTCATGTCACCAGAGTGGGATTCGATACTCTTCAAATGTAGTTTCTTCTTTTTTTAAAGGCAAGAATACCGCAGTTTTTTTTTTTTCGAGGATGAAGACTGAATAATACAATGTAACCCAGCGGAAAAACTCATCGTAATCAAAGAGCCAATCAAGTTTGAAAAATGAAAAAAAAAAAAAAAAATGTAACCCTTCCACCCCCTCTCCCCCCACCTCACCCTCGGCTCCTCCTCCTCCTCTCTCTCTCCTCGTTTTCCTCTCCCTTCCCCATCTCGCTTTCCCCTTCTCTTCTCCCTCAACCCCTCCCCTCCCTCTACCATTCTCCTCCCTCTACTCCTATCCTCCCCCTTCCCCTCTCCTTCCCCTCTCCTCCCTCTACCCCTCTCCTCCCTCTACCCCTCTCCTCCTCTCCTTTCCGTCTCTTAAATAGATCAAGGCAACCAAAATCTGTTGACATTAATATATACGACTAACCATTCTCCCACTCCCATCCCAGTGATGTACCTACCACCAGTGACTGCAGCCTGGGCCAGTGACTGCAGCCTGGGCCAGTGACTGCAGATTGTGCCAGTGACTGCAGCCTGTGCCAGTGACTGCAGCGTGGGCCAGTGACTGCAGCCTGTGCCAGTGACTGCAGCCTGTGCCAGTGACTGCAGCCTGTGCCAGTGACTGCAGCCTGTGCCAGTGACTGCAGCCTGTGCCAGTGACTGCAGCCTGTGCCAGTGACTGCAGTCTGGGCCAGTGACTGCAGTCTGGGCCAGTGACTGCAGTCTGGGCCAGTGACTGCAGTCTGGGCCAGTGACTGCAGTCTGGGCCAGTGACTGCAGTCTGTGCCAGTGACTGCAGTCTGTGCCAGTGACTGCAGTCTGTGCCAGTGACTGCAGTCTGTGCCAGTGACTGCAGTCTGTGCCAGTGACTGCAGCCTGGGCCAGTGACTGCAGCCTGGGCCAGTGACTGCAGCCTGGGCCAGTGACTGCAGCCTGGGCCAGTGACTGCAGCCTGGGCCAGTGACTGCAGCCTGGGCCAGTGACTGCAGCCTGGGCCAGTGACTGCAGCCTGGGCCAGTGACTGCAGCCTGGGCCAGTGACTGCAGCCTGGGCCAGTGACTGCAGCCTGGGCCAGTGACTGCAGTCTGGGCCAGTGACTGCAGTCTGGGCCAGTGACTGCAGTCCGGGCCAGTGACTGCAGTCCGGGCCAGTGACTGCAGTCTGGGCCAGTGACTGCAGCCTGGGCCAGTGACTGCAGCCCGGGCCAGTGACTGCAACCTGGGCCAGTGACTGCAGCCGGGCCAGTGACTGCAGCCCGGGCCAGTGACTGCAGCCTGGGCCAGTGACTGCAGCCTGGGCCAGTGACTGCAGCCTGGGCCAGTGACTGCAGCCTGGGCCAGTGACTGCAGCCTGGGCCAGTGACTGCAGCCTGGGCCAGCGACTGCAGCCTGGGCCAGTGACTGCAGCCTGGCCCAGTGACTGCAGCCTGGCCCAGTGACTGTAGCCTGGCCCAGTGACTGCAGCCTGGCCCAGCCTGCCTGCACTGGGCTGCAGCTTCGTCCAGTGATTTTTCAACTGGACCATGTCCCCCACCGTGTCCCCACCGTGTTCCCCACCATGTTCTCCACCATGTGTCCCCACAATGTCCCCCACCATATTCCCCCACCATGTTCCACCATGTCCCCCAGCATGTCTCCCACCATTTCCCCCTCTGAAGAGGACGTTTCTCTCCTGAATACACTGCTTAATAGCCTCTAACAACTTAGGTTGCATCTACGAGACGTTCATTTTTGCACGCAAGTTAACTTTCTTCTGCACGACCTGTAAAGCTCACCTTGCGCGAAACGATGTATGATAGAAACTTCCTCTGACGTGTCTTTGATTTTTCACAGTTTCGCCCTCCAGCCACGTGTAGTAACTATGGTTCACACGTGTTCACGCGCCAGTGCATCCAATATGTCAGTGTGATATTAGATTCGCTGGTGTAAGTATGTCTTTAGTCATAGAGTTGTCAGGAAGTGGAATAGTCTGGCAAGTGACGTAGTGGAGGCAGGAACCATACATAGTTTTAAGACGAGGTATGATAAAGCTCATGGAGCAGGGAGAGAGAGGACCTAGTAGCGACCATTGAAGAGGCGGGGCCAGGAGCTATGAATCGACCCCTGCAACCAGAAATAGGTGAGTACCAGGCAAGGGATTTGCACGCACGTTGAGCCATTCTGGCGCTACGATCATCAGCATTTCATAAGAGTGTCATTAAGAGAGTGCCATTAAAAGTGTCATTAAGAGAGTGCCATTAAGAGAGTGCCATTAAGAGTGCCATTAAGAGAGTGCCACTGGTCATATGCCAGGCACTCATCCTTCATGGAAAAGTGATGTATTCTCTACAAGTGTTCAAAGACAAGTTGGAAAACAAGCTGCCACTGGAACAATGTTTTGACAATAAATCTGATGTTTGTCTTCACCTCACTCCCTACAAGAACTGCTTTTTAATTACCTCCATAAGTATGTTCTGGCTGTTACAGGTGGGTGAGTCCAGTATGTGGGCGAGTGTATGTTCTGGCTGTTACAGGTGGGTGAGTCCAGTATGTGGGCGAGTGTATGTTCTGGCTGTTACAGGTGGGTGAGTCAAGTATGTGGGCGAGGGTGATATCACTATGGAGAGATCTGGATATATATATATATATATATATATATATATATATATATATATATATATATATATATATAAAATTGATGGTGTGTGTGTTAATATTCAGTATCATTTTTTCCTTGTGAAGTTTGTGAGTTATATTAAAGAACCTTCATCACTTCTGCCTCATAACGGGAAGTTGAGTAATGTTCCCATAATATACGTCCCTCCAGTGTTTACTGTATGTATAATGTAGGTCCCTGCAGTGTTTACTGTATGTATAATGTAGGTCCCTGCAGTGTTTACTGTATGTATAATGTAGGTCCCTCCAGTGTTTACTATATGTATAATGTAGGTCCCTACAGTGTTTACTGTATGTATAATGTAGGTCCCTGCAGTGTTTACTGTATGTATAATGTAGGTCCCTCCAGTGTTTACTGTATGTATAATGTAGGTCCCTCCAGTGTTTACTGCATGTATAATGTAGGTCCCTCCAGTGTTTACTGTATGTATAATGTAGGTCCCAGCAGTGTAGGTCCCTCCAGTGTTTACTATATGTATAATGTAGGTCCCAGCAGTGTAGGTCCCTCCAGTGTTTACTGTATGTATAATGTAGGCCCCAGCAGTGTAGGTCCCTCCAGTGTTTACTGTATGTATAATGTAGGTCCCAGCTGTGTAGGTTCTCCAGTGTTTATGTATAATGCTACCCATCAGAACGAAGACAACACCAATGTGTTCCTGGCAGTAGTCAAGAGCTCTCTTGCTTTTGTATACCCAGATACAACTGTCCTTAGATAATCACTATTTAAGGCTCGTTTAATAGTCTTCCATTTGAGTGTCTAAACAGACATCACTTCACTGTTGCTAAGATGATGAACTGTATCATTGTTTTCACTTTAACAACAACTACGATAGCAACACATTTTTCTTTACTGCACAGGTCATCACAAGACCTGGGTCACGACGCTGGTTCCTGCCTCAGTAACGAGTGACCACTATGCACTCACAGGTCATCACAAGACCTGGGTCACGACGCTGGTTCCTGCCTCAGTAACGAGTGACCACTATGCACTCACAGGTCATCACAAGACCTGGGTCACGACGCTGGTTCCTGCCTCAGTAACGAGTCACCACTATGCACTCACAGGTCATCACAAGACCTGGGTCACGACGCTGGTTCCTAGCTCAGTAACGAGTGACCACTATGCACTCACAGGTCATCACAAGACCTGGGTCACGACGCTGGTTCCTGCCTCAGTAACGAGTGACCACTATGCACTCCAAATTTATTTCAGAGGAACAAAAGCAAATTAGCAAGGAAAGAAAAGCCAGGAGTAAAGCTTGGCTGCCAGGCATTTATTACTTTATATTCTTCATGCTGCTAACGAATTTAATATTCTGGGACAACCAGAAAGTTTATTCATGTATTTTTCAAGTTTCATAAAGAAGCATTAAGCTCCTTATATTATCTAAGAACTTAAGTCTCTTATGAGGGTCTTTAAGACTTCCTCTAGACTTTTAATTTTTATGCTTGTTTAAAGACCTCAGCTTTTGTTCTAATATACACTGTTGTTGTTATTCCTTATGCTATACTGCATTGGTTCCCAACTTTTTCGACTACGAGATCATCTCATCCTCAAAATAAGAGGACCACACACAATAATAGTTACAATTATAAGTTCCGTTAATTGAGTAAAACATCGCCACCTCAAGGTGTAACATTTATTGACAGGATGACTCCCGAAATTTCAATAACATGATTGAAAACAAATCAGGGAACGGGTGGGGCTAGAACCCATGGCGAGTGCGTTAACCACTGATCCGTGCCGGCCTAACAAGATTCACCGAACTAGTTGTATTCCTATACACCATAGGAATGTTAGCATGGGTTCCACTGTTGCCACAAATGTTAAGTTTTTACAGACGAATCCCCCACTCTTGTTAGGTCAGCATGGGCCAGTGGTTAACACACAGCGGGCCACCAAAGGTCCGCGGCACAATATTGGGAACCACTACTACACACTGAATACATCTAGTGATATATGTTAATTCTTTTCAGCCACTCTTTGCTTTGCCAGTCTTCCTTCCCTAAAGTACACACGTTGCATAAACTTAATTAAGACTCGTGTGTATCTACGACGCTTCCTTTCTCTCCATCGGAATTAGATCAATATTAAGACAGAGTGTGTAGATAAATGATTCAGAGAACGGACAGGTTGATAAATTAGACACATGTGCAACACTTGGGTATCTTTAATGAGGAAATTTTTCGCCACACAGTGGCTTCATCAGTCCATACAAAGAAGAATGGTGAAGATCAGGAGGAGTTTGAGGTAATTAGTCCCTCAGCCTGGAATCGATGTTAGGAAGCTTAAGAACTCAGTCTTATTAACATTAACTATAGTAATGTAAGGGAGATGGGAAGCGTAAAGTAATTCTACTACATTAATTATATTAAGCAATGTTATATTCACTCATTTGATCATTATATAATATTTCCGTTTATATTCAAGAAGAAACTATACATTCGTTGTCACACAGGGTCAAAATATGCAAATATTGTTATTTATTCCGAATAATTTCAGGAAAAAAATTGTGATGTATGTGGTTAAACAAGTGATTCATAATTGTGTTGCTACACTGTGTTGATGTATCATGACTGTTGCTACACTGTGTTGATGTATCATGACTGTGTTGCTACACTGTGTTGATGTATCATGACTGTGTTGCTACACTGTGTTGATGTATCATGACTGTGTTGCTACACTGTGTTGATGTATCATGACTGTGTTGCTACACTGTGTTGATGTATCATGTATTATTACACTGTGTGTAACAATGAGTGGGATACATGTATGCAACACTCGACCAATCTTTAATGACGTATTGGCAATAAGATCTGGTTTTATGATATCTATGTTTCTGTACCCGTGTTCTTGACTGATACTGTATCTTTACACTGTGTCTTACATACTGTGTCTTATGCATACCTTCTCTTACTGATCTCTTAATGACGATATTAGCGGCAATAAAGATACCTAGGTTTCTTACTGATACTTATGTCTTTCTGATACCCGTGTCTCTTACTGATACCGTGTCTCTTACTGATACCTGTGTCTTACTGGTACCTGTGTCTTACTGGTACCTGTGTCTTACTGGTACCTGTGTCTTACTGGTACCTGTGTCTTACTGGTACCTGTGTCTTACTGGTACCTGTGTCTTACTGGTACATGTATGTTACTGATGAATTTACACGTCTTCGTATTTCTGCCTCTGTCACCATTGGCGGTGGCACCACCGCCTTAACGCGGTGATTACGTTTGAGTGGTTTGTGCCTAGGGGATAAGGACCTCTCCTCTGAGAGAGGTGCCACTCTCCTCTCCCTACAGAGTGCTTGCCTAAGAACTCACCTTCTCTCTCGGAGTAAATGTTGGAGATGTTTCCTCTTTCGTCTATGATGACACAGTCGATGACACGGAACTAATTGTTTTGATGTACGGAATCTTCAGGCAAGGCTCAACGCAGTTGAACCGGCGATCCAGTTTACACTAGAAGAAGAGTCCAATGACAAGCTACCCTTTCTAGACGTCCTCATCCACAAAGTAGATAACAACCTAAGATTTCAAGTTTACCGGAAACCTACAAATAAAAATGATCTCACACACTTCTATTCCAGTCAAGATACTAAGACCAAAAGAGGTATCATCATCGGATTCTTCCTAAGAGCTTACCGAATTTGTAGTCCTGAGTTTCTTGACGAGGAATGTACATACATTCACCAAACCTTCACTGATTTACATTTTCCTTCCTTTTTCATCAAAGATTGCAAGAAAAGAGCTCTTCAGATCATTAATTCTCCACGCATCAACACCACTCCAAACAAAGTTATAATTCTTCCCAACAGCCAGGTTGCATCCAACATTTCTAAAGTATTTGCACAAGCTAACACTAGAGTCGCCATCGCTTCCAGTACTTCTATTAAGGATCTAACCAGGACTAAATCCAAGCACCATGAACCAGTCAACGCAGGGGTCTACACTATACCCTGTGGAGGCTGCGACAGAATTTATGTAGGAGAAACAGCAAGAAACCTCGAAACACGCATCAATGAACACATTAATGCATGCAGAAACGATAACCTGAACAACGCCTGCGTACAACACCGAAATTCCAACAATCATCTCATGAAATTCAAAGACGCCCGACTAGTAATCAAAGAAACTAATTTCCGTAGACGCAAATGCCTTGAATCAGCACTTATCTCTGTTTCTAACACAATTAAACAAAACAAAGGCAGCTTCACCATCTCTGAAGTCTTAGTAAGAATCCTCATGAAAACAGTAAACCCTACCATCACATAGTCTCTCCTACTGATTCAACACAAGCACATCGTAGATGTGGAACACTCCTACAGGCCTTCTATATTTCAACCTCCAGCAGAAATATTTGTCCAACCTATTGTTATACTACCCAAGTATTTGTTTTATCACCTTTTACTCATGTGCATATTGATTGTTCTACCTTATTGTATTACTACTACTACTTATATCACTACTACTACTACCACCACTAGTATTTCACCTCACTTTGAGAGTATATAAAGCCCACTGTGTCCATGTATCGCTTGTAACGGCTTGAGAAACTCCTGGAGAGCGAAACGTTGCCACAATAAAATGTCACATTAGTTGCATTTGTGTCCTTTTACTTAAAATATATGTGTAGCTGTGGAGAAAAATTTTGTGATGTGGTCTCCAGGATGTCATTCAAGGCTTTGATGATGGTAGGCCATAACTGTACCGCTGGAAGAAGGTATGGGACCTGGGCTTTCCAGGTAAAGACCAGAGAATCCAGGTACCTAGCCAGGTATTTGTGTACACTTCATACTTCATGGTTGAAGTATTAGCTGTGGTCATGGTAAACAACTGCTTTAGTGGTTTTCTAGGGAAATTTCTAATGAGATTTTATCTTCAAAGATTTGCAATCCCTATTTGCCTGTCCAGTTTGTTAAATGGTATCTTGCTTGTCAGTGCATCAGTTGTTAGTGGTGTCAGAGACGTGTAATTCAATTTGTCCTCTTGTCCAATTAATCCTTCTGTCTGCATTTTACGTGCCATGACACCGTAATCATACGTGTCGAAGGCTTTTTTTCCTTCCGTGTATCTGTATAAATAGATTAAATCCGTGTCCACTCTATGTAGGGACTCATCTATATCGGAAAATGCCTGCTATTCAGTATTTATTTGTTAGACGCCTTTTGTGTTGACAGTTTCCACACTGCTTGACACAGTGTATAATACAGGATAACTGGCAGTTTCCACACTTTACACACCCCTCACTCTTGTTGGCCCCACAGACTCCTGGATGATCTGCAGTTTTAGAGAAGTGTGTCAGGAATGACCTGCTGGAACAGTATTCTCTCCTGCACTTCTCTTACCTGGTGCAGACCGTAGTTAAGAATGTGTTATTAGTGAATGCTGTTCTTCACAAGTTATTAGCATAATGCCAAGCATATCCCCGGAGGTGCATATCAATCGAATAACCTCCGCAGCTAATACTCTCAACAACGTCATTCTTGGCAGTGATACAATAATTGCTATGATGGTACTCAAGGTGCGTGGCCAGACGATGCGAAGCTCCGACAGAGAGTAAATATTCCTAGCAAGACGTTCTCAGTCTTGGTAATAATGGTAGAATTACCGAGAAAATGTTTGGTAAATAGACGCGGAAGCAACTAATGTGACATTTTATTGTGGCAACGTTTCGCTCTCCAGGAACTGTCAAGCTTGATGAAGTTCCTGGAGAGCGAAACGTTGCCACAATAATATGTCACTTTAGTTGCACCTGTGTCCATTTACCTAACATTCATAGTTTCCTTGAAGACGTTTCGAAGAACACCTTGGTCAGTGGTGACTTTGAAATGGTGTTTGTATTTGGGTTCCCATCAGCTGGGCAGGTGGTGGGTTGACCCACCACCTGACAGTCAACACCTATCAACTTGTTAATAATATTTAAATGTTATTACATTTAGATATCAAAGTGTCTCAAATGCTATTGGACAGCTTTGATAGACCGTATCTCTCTCTCTGTCTCTTTCTGTCTATCTGGCAATCAAATATTACTATTACCTTGCTTCACAAGTTATTACGCAATCTTTGTAAATAATGTCAGTGTGTGTGTGTGTGTGTGTATTGTATAGTGCAGATACCATCAATGGAGCTGCCACTGTGATCTAGCAGAGAGGTGCATCTGTGAGAGGTTTGAAGGTGAGGACCTTCGTAGCCACGGTAAGCTGCTGTGTACTCACCTAGTTGTGGTTGCAGGGGTCGATCATAGCTCCTGGGCCCGCCTCTTCACTGGCCGCTACTGGGTCACTCTCCCTGCGCCATGAGCTTTATCATACCTCTTATTAAAGATATGTATGGAACCTGCCTCCACTACATCGCTTCCCAAACTATTCCACTTCCCGACCACTCTGTGTGTGTGTGAGAGAGAGACCAAGGCCAGAATCTCTGCTGAGGTCAGTAAGATAAAGTGTTGTGAAGAGGTATTCAAGAGGTACAGAAGTGGTGGAGGCTCGATCCTTTGTTTCAGAATCGTGATACGGACCCGTTACTCCTGCAGCCTGCCCGCCTGTATACCATGCCTGCCTGCCTGCCCTGCCTGCCATGTCTGCCCTGCCTGCTTGCTTGTTCTGCCTACCTGCTTGCTTGTTCTGCCTACCTGCTTACCTTCCTGCCTATGCTTACCTTCCTGCCTACCTGCTTACCTTCCTGCCTACCTAACGGTATGAGTACTCTCCATCCGTCAGTATCTTGTTAATGTGAAATGGTCATCTATAAAGCCCAGTAATGATCAGAACCTTTCTTCAAGTTAGATATGCAAATGTTGAAAGTTTGAAACCGATATGAAGAGGCATGCTTAAGCTATCTTACGGAAACCTAAACTTCCAATTTATTAAAATTGACAAATTGGCACCTTACACAGTCCAAAATCAATCCAAAAACATCCGCGAATTACGATACTCCAGCGTTGAGAATTTGCAGCCGATCAGAAGAAGCATTCTCAAGTTATCGTAGTGAAACCAATATAAAAGGTAAATAAAATTAAGAAATTGGACTTAACAAAATACACCAGCAGATCAGAGAAAGTATTCTGTAGGTATCGCACAGAAACTGCCCTCACAAGGAGTGTTGAGGCTGTGTGCTAGACGATGCCTCAGCGCTCGCTGATCTTTGGGACAATTTGACCAGGTGACAAAAGTCCATTCTGGAGGAAGAAGTACACTTTGAATGAAATTGGAAACACTGTGTTCGCTCAAATTTTACGAGAGAGAGAGAGAGGAAGGGAGGGAGAAATGTGAAATGTAGAGGGAGGGATGAGCCGTAGGATGTAGTAAGGATGCGAGGGGTTGAAAAGGGGACGAAAGGGGCGGAGGATGGAAGGATGAAAGGGGCAAAGCGAAGTGAAGATGAGAAGGGAGGGAGGATGAGAGAGGCTCATGCAGCGAGGGAGAGAAGGATAAGAGAGAGGAAAGCAGGATGGGAGGGAACAAGAGAAATGACAATATCTGTGGATATAAAGTTACTTCACGGCTCTCTGCTCATCCAGAGGTAAATTCTCAGTATTCTTGCTGCGGTAAATTTCCAATATTCCTGAGGCAGATTCTCAGCATTTGTGAGGAGCAAATTTCGACTAGGCATCACTGACCATAATTTTAAATGATTATTGACTAGCTGCCACCAAATAATCCTATAATTAATATATAGGAGGATTGAAACTCCACGCTGTTTGATGATTTAGTATAATCCCGTTAGTAACCCTTACATTATGCACCATTAATATCCAACTCTAATCTCTCAGTGCCTTATCCTAAAAAAAATGCAACGTGGTCAGATACAAATAATTAAACAAGCTGTGCTTGATCACGTACATAAATATGTCTGCCCCTGGTACATTACATCCATCTTTAAATATGACATTGCCGGACTATTACACTGGAAACATCTGTTATTATATTTCGTGTCCATTATTCTGCCTTGCAGCTTCAACAAAGGTCTAAACTCTTTACCAGTTGTTCAGCTTCCCTTTAAACATCTCCAGGGCTCACACGTATCCACTGATCTTAATCCCAAGCTGATATAATGGTGTTCCAAACCAGAGCGGCACGTCTTACCCTGACCATGGCTCAAGCTGCACTGAATCTCGAGTGTCTGCTACACTTCCTACCTCCTAATCTACACAAAAAAATATAAATAACACTAAAGCAGCTAGTTACTAGTTCTCTAACTATTGACAAAATGACAAGGATAGCCTTTTTAGCGTGAGCTTACTAACATTGGTAATGAAGTCCCTAATGTTGGTAGACAGAATGCTGATAGACTGGCTCATGTTTGTGTTGATCTTGACTAAATAGGTGTGTGTCCTTAAGACAGGTAGGATGTTGGGGCAACCACTGGGACGTAGCTCTGTGGTCATGTACAAGGCACGGTGCCACCCACCTGCTGAGCTGAGGTAGTTGTGTAGCTGGGTGGGTGACGATGCCACCCACCTGCTGATCTGAGGTAGTTGTGTAGCTGGGTGGGTAACGATGCCACCCACCTGCTGATCTGAGGTAGTTGTGTAGCTGGGTGGGTGACGATGCCACCCACCTGCTGAGCTGAGGTAGTTGTGTAGCTGGGTGGGTGACGATGCCACCCACCTGCTGAGCTGAGGTAGTTGTGTAGCTGGGTGGGTGACGTGTTCGATGCCACCCACCTGCTGAGCTGAGGTAGTTGTGTAGCTGGGTGGTGACGTGTTCGATGCCACCCACCTGCTGAGCTGAGGTAGTTGTGTAGCTGGGTGTGTGACGATGCCACCCACCTGCTGAGCTGAGGTAGTTTGTAGCTGACGGTGTTGACGATGCCACCCACCTGCTGAGCTGAGGTAGTTGTGTAGCTGGGTGGGTGACGTGTTCGATGCCACCCACCTGCTGAGCTGAGGTAGTTGTGTAGCTGGGTGGGTGACGATGCCACCCACCTGCTGAGCTGAGGTAGTTGTGTAGCTGGGTGGTTGACGTGTTCGATGCCACCCACCTGCTGAGCTGAGGTAGTTGTGTAGCTGGGTGGGTGACGTGTTCGATGCCACCCACCTGCTGAGCTGAGGTAGTTGTGTAGCTGGGTGGTTGACGTGTTGATGCCACCCACCTGCTGAGCTGAGGTAGTTGTGTAGCTGGGTGGGTGACGTGTTCGATGCCACCCACCTGCTGAGCTGAGGTAGTTGTGTAGCTGGGTGGTTGACGTGTTCGATGCCACCCACCTGCTGAGCTGAGGTAGTTGTGTAGCTGGGTGGGTGACGTGTTCGATGCCACCCACCTGCTGAGCTGAGGTAGTTGTGTAGCTGGGTGGGTGACGATGCCACCCACCTGCTGAGCTGAGGTAGTTGTGTAGCTGGGTGGTTGACGTGTTCGATGCCACCCACCTGCTGAGCTGAGGTAGTTGTGTAGCTGGGTGGGTGACGTGTTCGATGCCACCCACCTGCTGAGCTGAGGTAGTTGTGTAGCTGGGTGGGTGACGATGCCACCCACCTGCTGAGCTGAGGTAGTAGTGTAGCTGGGTGGGTGACGATGCCACCCACCTGCTGAGCTGAGGTAGTTGTGTAGCTGGGTGGGTGACGTGTTCGATGCCACCCACCTGCTGAGCTGAGGTAGTTGTGTAGCTGGGTGGGTGACGATGCCACCCACCTGCTGAGCTGAGGTAGTGTGTAGCTGGGTGGGTGACGATGCCACCCACCTGCTGAGCTGAGGTAGTGTGTAGCTGGGTGGGTGACGATGCCACCCACCTGCTGAGCTAAGGTAGTTAGTGTAGCTGGGTGGGTGACGATGCCACCCACCTGCTGAGCTGAGGTAGTTGTGTAGCTGGGTGGTGACGTGTTCGAT
The DNA here is from genome assembly GCA_009830355.1 of Cherax destructor. Classification (NCBI taxonomy): domain Eukaryota; kingdom Metazoa; phylum Arthropoda; class Malacostraca; order Decapoda; family Parastacidae; genus Cherax; species Cherax destructor. The sequence goes on from WNWK01000705.1 coordinate 157,597, forward strand.
GCCACCCACCTGCTGAGCTGAGGTAGTTGTGTAGCTGGGTGGTGACTTGATGCCACCCACCTGCTGAGCTAAGGTAGTTGTGTAGCTGGGTGGGTGACGTGTTCGATGCCACCCACCTGCTGAGCTGAGGTAGTTGTGTAGCTGGGTGGGTGACGATGCCACCCACCTGCTGAGCTGAGGTAGTAGTGTAGCTGGGTGGGTGACGATGCCACCCACCTGCTGAGCTGAGGTAGTAGTGTAGCTGGGTGGGTGACGATGCCACCCACCTGCTGAGCTAAGGTAGTTGTGTAGCTGGGTGGGTGACGATGCCACCCACCTGCTGAGCTGAGGTAGTTGTGTAGCTGGGTGTGGTGTTCGATGCCACCCACCTGCTGAGCTGAGGTAGTTGTGTAGCTGGGTGGGTGTTGATGCCACCCACCTGCTGAGCTGAGGTAGTAGTGTAGCTGGGTGGGTGACGATGCCACCCACCTGCTGAGCTAAGGTAGTTGTGTAGCTGGGTGGTGACGATGCCACCCACCTGCTGAGCTGAAGGTAGTTGTGTAGCTGGGTGGGTGCGATGCCACCCACCTGCTGAGCTGAGAGTAGTTGTGTAGCTGGGTGGGTGACGATGCCACCCACCTGCTGAGCTGAAGGTAGTTGTGTAGCTGGGTGGGTGACGATGCCACCCACCTGCTGAGCTGAGGTAGTTGTGTAGCTGGGTGGGTGACGATGCCACCCACCTGCTGAGCTGAGGTAGTTGTGTAGCTGGGTGGGTGACGTGTTCGATGCCACCCACCTGCTGAGCTGAGGTAGTTGTGTAGCTGGGTGGGTGACGATGCCACCCACCTGCTGAGCTGAGGTAGTTGTGTAGCTGGGTGGGTGACGATGCCACCCACCTGCTGAGCTAAGGTAGTTGTGTAGCTGGGTGGGTGACGATGCCACCCACCTGCTGAGCTGAGGTAGTTGTGTAGCTGGGTGGGTGACGTGTTCGATGCCACCCACCTGCTGAGCTGAGGTAGTTGTGTAGCTGGGTGGGTGACGTGTTCGATGCCACCCACCTGCTAAGCTGAGGTAGTTGTGTAGCTGGGTGGGTGACGATGCCACCCACCTGCTGAGCTGAGGTAGTTGTGTAGCTGGGTGGGTGACGTGTTCGATGCCACCCACCTGCTGAGCTGAGGTAGTTGTGTAGCTGGGTGGGTGACGATGCCACCCACCTGCTGAGCTAAGGTAGTTGTGTAGCTGGGTGGGTGACGATGCCACCCACCTGCTGAGCTGAGGTAGTGTTAGCTGGGTGGGTGACGATGCCACCCACCTGCTGAGCTGAGGTAGTAGTGTAGCTGGGTGGGTGACGATGCCACCCACCTGCTGAGCTAAGGTAGTTGTGTAGCTGGGTGGGTGACGATGCCACCCACCTGCTGAGCTAAGGTAGTTGTGTAGCTGGGTGGGTGACGATGCCACCCACCTGCTGAGCTAATGTAGTTGTGTAGCTGGGTGGGTGACGATGCCACCCACCTGCTGAGCTAAGGTAGTTGTGTAGCTGGGTGGGTGACGATGCCACCCACCTGCTGAGCTAGGTAGTTGTGTAGCTGGGTCGGTGACGATGCCACCCACCTGCTGAGCTAAGGTAGTTGTGTAGCTGGGTGGGTGACGATGCCACCCACCTGCTGAGCTAAGGTAGTTGTGTAGCTGGGTGGGTGACGATGCCACCCACCTGCTGAGCTAGGTAGTTGTGTAGCTGGGTGGGTGACGATGCCACCCACCTGCTGAGCTGAGGTAGTAGTGTAGCTGGGTGGGTGACGATGCCACCCACCTGCTGAGCTAAGGTAGTTGTGTAGCTGGGTGGGTGACGTGCCGACCCACCTGCTGAGCTGTAGGTAGTTGTGTAGCTGGGTGGGTGACGATGCCACCCACCTGCTGAGCTAAGGTAGTGTGTAGCTGGGTGGGTGACGATGCCACCCACCTGCTGAGCTAAGGTAGTGTGTAGCTGGGTGGGTGACGATGCCACCCACCTGCTGAGCTAAGTAGTTGTGTAGCTGGGTGGGTGACGATGCCACCCACCTGCTGAGCTGAGGTAGTTGTGTAGCTGGGTGGGTGACGATGCCACCCACCTGCTGAGCTGAGGTAGTGTGTAGCTGGGTGGGTGACGATGCCACCCACCTGCTGAGCTAAGGTAGTAGTGTAGCTGGGTGGGTGACGATGCCACCCACCTGCTGAGCTAAGGTAGTTGTGTAGCTGGGTGGGTGACGATGCCACCCACCTGCTGAGCTGAGGTAGTTGTGTAGCTGGGTGGGTGACGATGCCACCCACCTGCTGAGCTGAGGTAGTTGTGTAGCTGGGTGGGTGACGATGCCACCCACCTGCTGAGCTGAGGTAGTTGTGTAGCTGGGTGGGTGACGTGTTCGTGTGCTCACTTATTCTGAGATCCTTCTGATTTGTTCCGAGATTAAATCTCTAAAAAAATGTTGATCCTGTCTCTCCAGTTCCCTTTTGTTTCGTTTCGACAACAGTCTTCATTCTCTCTCTCTCTCTCTCTCTCTCTCTCTCTCTCTCTCTCTCTCTCTCTCTCTCTCTCTCTCTCTCTCTCTCTCTCACTATTAAATGAGGATGAGCTCTTCCTCCAGAATAATTAAGTTGGTTTAATACGGGCTTCTATTTTTTTTCAAACTTGAGACAAATTAGTGAGTGCTGAAGGATTTCTGTTTCGACACTCTATCATTTCTCTCTCTCTCTCTCTCTCTCTCTCTCTCTCTCTCTCTCTCTCTCTCTCTCTCTCTCTCTCACTATTAAATGAGGATGAGCTCTTCCTCCAGAATAATTAAGTTGGTTTAATAGGGCTTCTATTTTTTTCAAACTTGAGACAAATTAGTGAGTGCTGAAGGATTTCGTGTGTTGTGATTACATTATTTTTACTTTCTGCCTCATTCAACCTGGGATGGAGGGAGAGGGAGGCTGGGGCTGGGAGGCTCGGCTGAGGCAGATTATGGAGGCTAGAGAGACAGGGAGATTATGGAGGCTTGAGGGAAGGAGATTAGGGAGGCTCTGGAGAGGGAGGTTAGAGAGAGAAGGGTTAGGGAGAGGAAGGCTAGGGAGAGTAGGCTCTGGAGAGGGAGACATGGGAGCTTTCGCTGTTTTTAGCACAAGTTTGTTGTTTTGCACAAGTATAGTATTTCATGTTTAGGCTGGTTGTGGCCAGGCTAGTTCATCTATTAATTAGGAATAATATATAGGTTTAAAATGTCGAGAAACTATTGCAACAATAAATTTGCATTGTTTACATGGTGCTGGAGGTATTCTTTGATATATAATGAAGTTCAAAAATTTCCTCTTTACTCTTTCTCTTTTCTCTCCTATATATATTTTTTGTCGTCCCGTTCCGTGGAGGGAGACACCTTCAATAAAGTTCCATTTTTTCCTGTGTGTGGGATAGGCCCTTCTGGAAGGTGACCTGTGAAGCTGTCGTAGCTGATGAACCTTTAATGGAATACTGGACCATATCCTGCTGTATAACCCTGGGTTTAGCGCTTCTATTTGATTATAATAATAATAATGGACAATATCCTCATTGCCCTGCTGAAGTCTGCCAGCTCAGGCTGACACTACTGAGGTCTGCCAGCTCAGGCTGACACTACTGAAGCATGACAGCTCAGACTGACACTACTGAGGTCTGCCAGCTCAGACTGACACTACTGAGGTCTGCCAGCTCAGACTGACACTACTGAGGTCTGCCAGCTCAGACTGACACTACTGAGGTCTGCCAGCTCAGACTGACACTACTGAGGTCTGCCAGCTCAGACTGACACTACTGAGGTCTGCCAGCTCAGACTGACACTACTGAGGTCTGCCAGCTCAGACTGACACTACTGAGGTCTGCCAGCTCAGACTGACACTACTGAGGTCTGCCAGCTCAGACTGACACTACTGAGGTCTGCCAGCTCAGACTGACACTACTGAGGTCTGCCAGCTCAGACTGACACTACTGAGGTCTGCCAGCTCAGACTGACACTACTGAGGTCTGCCAGCTCAGACTGACACTACTGAGGTCTGCCAGCTCAGACTGACACTACTGAGGTCTGCCAGCTCAGACTGACACTACTGAGGTCTGCCAGCTCAGACTGACACTACTGAGGTCTGCCAGCTCAGGCTGACACTACTGAGGTCTGCCAGCTCAGGCTGACACTACTGAAACATGACAGCTCAGGCTGACACTACTGAGGTCTGCCAGCTCAGGCTGACACTACTGAGGTCTGCCAGCTCAGGCTGACACTACTGAGCTGACAGCTCAGACTGACACTACTGAGGTCTGCCAGCTCAGACTGACACTACTGAGGTCTGCCAGCTCAGACTGACACTACTGAGGTCTGCCAGCTCAGACTGACACTACTGAGGTCTGCCAGCTCAGGCTGACACTACTGAGGTCTGCCAGCTCAGGCTGACACTACTGAGGTCTGCCAGCTCAGACTGACACTACTGAGGTCTGCCAGCTCAGACTGACACTACTGAGGTCTGCCAGCTCAGACTGACACTACTGAGGTCTGCCAGCTCAGACTGACACTACTGAGGTCTGCCAGCTCAGACTGACACTACTGAGGTCTGCCAGCTCAGACTGACACTACTGAGGTCTGCCAGCTCAGACTGACACTACTGAGGTCTGCCAGCTCAGACTGACACTACTGAGGTCTGCCAGCTCAGACTGACACTACTGAGGTCTGCCAGCTCAGACTGACACTACTGAGGTCTGCCAGCTCAGACTGACACTACTGAGGTCTGCCAGCTCAGACTGACACTACTGAGGTCTGCCAGCTCAGGCTGACACTACTGAGGTCTGCCAGCTCAGGCTGACACTACTGAGGTCTGCCAGCTCAGGCTGACACTACTGAGGTCTGCCAGCTCAGGCTGACACTACTGAGGTCTGCCACGCTCCAGGCTGACACTACTGAGGTCTGCCAGCTCAGGCTGACACTACTGAGTCTGACAGCTCAGACTGACACTACTGAGGTCTGCCAGCTCAGACTGACACTACTGAGGTCTGCCAGCTCAGACTGACACTACTGAGGCTGACCCGCTCAGACTGACACTACTGAGGTCTGCCAGCTCAGACTGACACTACTGAGGTCTGCCAGCTCAGACTGACACTACTGAGGTCTGCCAGCTCAGACTGACACTACTGAGGTCTGCCAGCTCAGACTGACACTACTGAGGTCTGCCAGCTCAGACTGACACTACTGAGGTCTGCCAGCTCAGACTGACACTACTGAGGTCTGCCAGCTCAGACTGACACTACTGAGGTCTGCCAGCTCAGACTGACACTACTGAGGTCTGCCAGCTCAGACTGACACTACTGAGGTCTGCCAGCTCAGACTGACACTACTGAGGTCTGCCAGCTCAGACTGACACTACTGAGGTCTGCCAGCTCAGACTGACACTACTGAGGTCTGCCAGCTCAGACTGACACTACTGAGGTCTGCCAGCTCAGACTGACACTACTGAGGTCTGCCAGCTCAGACTGACACTACTGAGGTCTGCCAGCTCAGACTGACACTACTGAGGTCTGCCAGCTCAGACTGACACTACTGAGGTCTGCCAGCTCTGACTGACACTACTGAGGTCTGCCAGCTCAGACTGACACTACTGAGGTCTGCCAGCTCAGACTGACACTACTGAGGTCTGCCAGCTCTGACTAACTCATTTCAACATTATGTATATGACACATCCTGTGTGACAGAATATGACAGAGGACACATAGCTAGCTTTTGTTGCCAATGTGTAACTGTCATACAGAATAATAATCTTAACAACACACTGCGGATGTATCCAATTTGGATTAAAAACAAATTATCTTGCTCTCTCTTTCTCTCTCTCCACACACACACACACACACACACACACACACTGAACCCAGGGGTCATCTCGTGTTTCTTGTAAATAGATATGAAAGTCATTTCCTGGTGGCCAGGACTATCACCTGTTACTGCATTTTTTATCTCGTCTGACGTCACACTGTGTCCTTCTTTAGTTTTTTTTCATTTTCCAGAGGCTGTTACAACTTCCTCCATTTTCCACGAGACACAAAATTTGACTCTGTCCGTTTTCTGAGAGACGATAAAACTCGGCTTTCTCCGTTTTCTACGAGACTCTAAAGCTCGGCTTCAGTGTTCATCACTGCTTGTATCAGCATCAGCACTTTTCTCAAGATTGATGGACTGAACACATCGACTCTAGGTTGAGGGACTGATTACCTCAAACTCCTCCTCATCTTTCACCATTCTTCTCTGTATTGGACCGAAGAAGCTACGTTTCCACAATAAAGATTCCCAAATGCCTCATTCTTCCGCATGACTTCCTCCTCTACGCTGAGTCACCCTAATGTGCTGTGGAGGTTTGAGTGGCTTGTGCAAAGAGGTAGGTGCTTGTACTCAGGGTGCCACTCATTTTGTAGGGGTGCCACTCACCCTGTAGGGTGCCACTTTCTCCCCACAGGGTGCTTGCCTAAGAACGCAGCATCTCGGCATAAACGGTGGGGATGTTACCTCTTTCGTCTAATTTTGATGACACGGAACGAATTGTGGGATGTAAAACCAGTAGACTTCGAATAGTTTTACTGTCTGTGGTTATAATACATGTGACTGCAGTCTGGGCCGCGGGGGCGTTGACCCCCGGAACGCCCTCCAGGTACACTCCAGGTAGGTAGTAATAAGTTGATAGATAAGGAGATTGTAAGTTTGATAATGTTAAACGTGAAATATTTTTAAAGCAATGAATACCCAAACTGGTCTAGTGGTTCACAAATAATGTAAAATAAAAACAACACAGGATTTCAGACATTTCGGACAAGCTGACTGAGAATATAGTGTCTTTTTGTCCCGCAGTTTAATAGTACGTGTGTCGTGAAGTACCTTCACTCCCACACAGTGTAAGTTGTCGGTATTGAATACTATTGATATACACAGTGTAAGGTCTCACTTTCTGCTGTAGTTCATGACTGAGGTTACGTTAAGTTAGGTAAGGTTTGTCAGGAAACCGGATAAGTGTTTCCTGACACGTGTGTTAGTCATGCAATGACCCGCGGCTGTAGCTCATGGTCATCTGACAGAGGCCTTCCGCTGGCTTACCGGTCAACCCCTACACAAATTCTGGTTATAATTATAACCATTAATAATTAACTTAAGAGGTCACATAAGTGTTCTTAACAAACGAGGTCACCGTCACCAGTCACTCCCGTTCCTCTCTCTCGCAGACTGCTTCTACTCTCATGTAAAGTCACCCTCGTGGTAATACATCCTGTATGACCAGTCTCTCAACAGTTTATCTGCTGCATTCTCCTACACCTTGTATTCCTCGTATCACTATTCTCTCTCTCTCAAAACTGAGACTAAATATTCCCTTTGCTACCGTAATTTAATTTCCTAACTTTGGTTCTCCTGAGACTTCCTCCATTCTTTCTTCTTCATATATTTATTAGTGTTTTGATGTGTTCCTTTCACAACATAAATGCCTCATAGGTTATTCATAGCCAGGGCTCTCAGCCTCGACTCACCAGCGCCCTCTTGTGTTGGGACACCTCCTCTAAAATCTGCCTTAACAATCCACCATCCTTCTTTTGAAAGATTCAGTCCACATTCCACAAGATGGGTAAGGGATGACTACCGTCCAAAGGATGGGTAAGGGGTGAGTACCCTCACATGATGGGTAAGGGATGACTACCCTCACAGGATGGGTAAGGGATGACTACCGTCACAGGATGGGTAAGGGATGACTACCGTCACAGGATGGGTAAGGGATGACTACCGTCACAGGATGGTAAGGATGACTACCTCACAGGATGGGTGGGATGACTACCGTCACAGGATGGGTAAGGGATGACTACCGTCACAGGATGGGTAAGGGATGACTACCGTACAGGATGGTGGATGACTACGTCACAGGATGGGTAAGGGATGACTACCGTCGGATGGGTAAGGGATGACTCGTCACAAGATGGTAAGGATGACTCCGGATGGTGAATGACTACCGTCACAGGATGGTAAGGGATGACTACCCTCACAGGATGGGTAAGGGATGACTACCGTCACAGGATGGGTAAGGGATGACTACCGTCACAGGATGGGTAAGGGATGACTACCGTCACAGGATGGGTAAGGGATGACTACCGTCACAGGATGGGTAAGGGATGACTACCGTCACAGGATGGGTAAGGGGTGACCAACTTTCACCAGTGTTCCCTTGCTCTTAATATTATGTATGTCATATTCATATCTCCCCTACTCCTTGTCTCCTCCGAGGTCGTCAGGTTCAAGTCTTTCATCCTCTCCTTATAGGCCGTTCGTCTCAGTTCTGGCACTAGTCTGGTTACAAACCTTTGAACGTGCACGTTCTTTGCCAATCGTTGGCTCCATGCTGGAAATATGTACTCTGTGATTGACCTAACGTATATAAATTTTTGAACTCTTTGTTCAAGTTTTTGAATGTTCTATAGTTTGCTAACCATATATATGCCACTGACGCTATACGGTTTGTGTAATTATGGCAATATACTTGGTGTTCTGTATACTCCCAGGTCTCTTTCCTTCACTTCCCGCTCATGATGTATTTTGTGTCCGATTTTTCCCCCTTCATCTTTTGCACTGCACGACGTTGCATTTGTTTACATTGAACGGCAGAAGTCACTTGCTGGAGCACATCTGCACCTGTTATAAGTCTCCTTGTAGTTTTTATGTGTTCTGTTATTTTTTATTTTTCTCAATAATTTTACGTTATCAGCAAATAGTGACACGCTTGCCTTAACCCTTTAGTACGTTGTTGATATTTGGCATACTAGCGATCCTAGTACTGATTCTTGAGGAACCTCACACGTTACTCTCCCCCATTCTGATGTCAGGCACTCCTTCACCCACTGGAGCACTCTGCCTCTTAATTTCTGGACTAATCTGTGGTCTTGTAGTATTTCAGATGCTGTCTTGCAGTCCACCCAACTCTGTCTTACCTCGTTTATCTCCGTGACTCTGTCGTAGAACTCCAACAAGTTCGTAAAACAGGATTTTCCATCCATAAATCTGTATTGGTTTGCACTAACGAATCACTTGCAATATCTTTTTTCCTTAAAATCTTTCCAGATTGTTTAACAAAATACCTGTTAGAGATACTGGCGTGCAGTTCAGTGCCTCTTGACCGTCTCTGTTTTCACACATGGGAATCCCATTCACTTTTTATTTCCATTTCACTGCCAGCTGCCGTGATTGATTCAAGACCTGTGCTACTGTATCCCACTGTGGTTCTTCTAATCTCTCAACACCCATGGGGATGTGTTATTTGATTCCATTGATTTTGTTGCATCACACTTTTTCTGTAGTTTTTCCACTTTTTTTCTGTGAAGACCTATTTTAATCCTTTGCTAAGCACTTCACATACTTCATCTTCTCTTAGCTTTCCTCCCTCCCTCAGCTTTCTCACTCGGTCCTTTACGCTCCCTTTTTATCTTTGTGTATTTGCTTCTGTATCTGTGTGTCTTCCAAGTTCTCTTCCTCCTCTTTCTTGCATTCCTGATTAAATTATGAACTCCGTTTCTCATGTTTCTTTTCTTCAAACTTTATATAAATTTTTCTCTCTCTCCGCATTTTCTCTGTTATCAACATCTTGTATAGTTTTGCGATCTAGTTTCCTTTTCCATTGCTTCTTTCAGAGAATTTCTCATGCAAAGTCCTCCCTTCTCATTCCATTTCCCGTTACTTAGGTTCTCTCTTTTTTCCATTCCACTGATACTTAGTGGTTTGTTCCCACAGTTCTTTTCAGTTACATTTATTTTCGTGAAAACAATGAACTAGAATTACACTGGCTCATCTATTCTTGTTGCTTCTTTAACCTATTGGCTAAAAAAAATTCTTTACTACTATTTCCGTAAGTTTGGCTTTCCCATATTTCGTGAGGTCCCAGTTCTCCTAGTCTCCTCAGAGTTGAAATCGTCCAGTACCAGGAATTAGCTTTGCTTCTTTTTGCTCTCTCTGCCTCTGTTTCCTACGTGTGAATTATTGCCCTGTTGTTTGGTGGTGGATTATATATCAGTGTCACTGTTACTTTATTCTCTCTGGGCATTATAGTACTAGTGTGATCAATGGTTTAGCACATCCGACAAGTTGAAGAATGAGAGACTTATGCAACATACGAGTCACTCAGCCTTGACTCGTTGTGTCCAGTCCAAGATTTTTGGACTGGACACACCGATTCCAGGCTGAGAGACTGATTACCTCAAACTACTCTCTTTACACCGTTCTTCTTTGTATTGGACTGATGAAGCCACTGTGTAACGAAACGCTTCCTCAATAAAGATTCCCATATGGTGCATAAGTGTGCCATTCTTCATTATTGTACTTGTTTTATAAATTCTTGAAATTCCTTGTTTGAAGATTTCCTAGTTAGTCAGATCTCCTGTGTCTTCTACCCATCGGTACTCCTCCTCCTCCTCCTCCTTTCTTATTCTTTCTTTTGTTGCTATGTGGTACCCCTCCTGGAATATTCGATTTGTTATTCTTTCTGAGAGTTTCATCTCTGTAATAGCTACTATATCAGGGTTTCCTCTCCCCATTGTTTACTTATTGTTCCCATCCACTTGTGAATGCCACACTCTGATTCTTTTGTCTCTTACTGTTTTCTGGTCATTATGTTTTTCTTATTTTGCAATTGGAGTTGCTGGACAGGGAGTGTCTGGAGTTTTTGGGGCATGTGCTGGGCTCTTCACTCCTGTTAATTCTTTAAATCCTGAGATACATTGTCTGCCTCTGTAATCTTTCGACTGCTGTCCACAGGATGAGTGTGGGGTGCATGAAACAGTTCAACTAAAAAAAAAAACGCGCTCTCCCGTTTATTTGCTGCTTCCTTCACCTCATCCATGTCTCTCTGTGTTCCTTTCATTCCAGCTCTGTCTGATCCTCTTTCATATAGACTTGAGTGATAGATGCAAGATCCCTTCATATTGGATTTTTGTTCTCAAAATCAGGTTTCTTGCTTTTGCCCTCGTCAGCAGAATTTGCAGTAGCCTTGTCTTCCTCTCTGTATATGCTCCTACCCTAAAAAAAAAAAAAAATTCTTGTCTCTTGCATCTGTCAGACAAAATCTAAAATCTCTAATCTCTTGCATCTGACATTTTTTTTCATCCGATCTTAAATTATTTCCTCTCGCTAACGTCATTTCATAACACTATCACAGTGTAGTTCCCAGTGTTATTACGTCTAGAACTGAGATGTCTTTCATAAGTGATTTGCAGGACCCAGCGAGGGCAAACGTCATAAAAAAACAGCTTAAACACAGAGCCTTAAAAACACGTCCTCACTAAGGTGTGTGTGCGTCAGCGACATTGTTCGTCCCTTCCAATTAACTCTGTACATACAGAAACATTGTAGGCTATGATTATTCTGTCACATGTTTAATGGTCCCCAACTCGTGTGTATCCCTACTTCGTGTGTGTGTATCCCCACCTCGTGTGTGTACCCCTACTTTGTGTGTCTATATCCCCACCTTGTGTATGTATATCTCCACCTTGGTGTGTGTATCCCCACCTCGTGTGTGTGTATCCCCTCCTGTGTAATCCCACCTCCTGTATATCCAAACCTGTGTATCCCCACCTCCTGTGTATCCCCACCTGTGTATCCCCACCTGTGCATCCCTACCTGTGTATCCACACCTGTGTATCCCCACCTGTGTATCTCCACCTGTGTATCTCCACCTGTGTATCTCCACCTCCTGTGTATCCCCACCTCCTGTGTATCCTCACCTGTGTATCCCCACCTGTGTATCCCCACCATCTGTATCCCCACCTCCTGTGTATCCCCACCTCCTGTGTATCCCCACCTCCTGTGTATCCCCACCTCCTGTGTATCCCCACCTCCTGTGTATCCCCACCTCCTGTGTATCCCCACCTCCTGTGTATCCCCACCTCCTGTGTATCCCCACCTCCTGTGTATCCCCACCTCCTGTGTATCCACACCACCTGTGTATCCCTACTTCCTGTGTATCCCCCTTAGAAAATAAATATTACACAATTATTATTGCATTTAAAAAATCTGTTTTAAACAATTTCTTTTTTGTCACTTATAATTTACTTGTTTATAAATTTTATACTTTTTAGAATAATTTATTGTTTATTCATTACTTTTTTATTTTGATGAATTAAAATCTTGTTTTTTCTTTTATACATTATTAATTAGTTTATATATAAAATATTTTTTTTTGTTTTGTGTAATAATGCTTAAAAAATTATTTTTACTCTCATCTTTCCCTCTCACTCCTTTATCCTTCTCACCTCTGTCACTCCTCTCATCTCGCCTCTGTCACTCCTCTCATCTCTCCCTCTCACTTCTGTCATTCCTCTCACCTCTCACCTCTGTCATTCCTCTCACCTCTCTCTCACCTCTCTCTCTCTCACCTCTCTCACTCCTCTCATCTTTCCCTCTTATTCCCCTCATCTCTTTCACGTCTCTGATGCCTCACAGGGTGGCGGCTTGTGCCTTGTTCCAGCCTGGCTTGTACCTTGTTCCAGCCTGGCTTGTACAAACACCTTCCATGTCCTCGTTATGTTCTCATCTCTTTATATACCTGCAAGTTTATGTTGAATTTTCATCAGTGTGTCTGACAGCTCAGCCCTACCTGCTTCCTACCACCACCTCTCTCTCTCTCTCTCTCTCTCTCTCTCTCTCTCTCTCTCTCTCTCTCTCTCTCTCTCTCTCTTCTCTCTCTCTCTCTCTCTCTCTCTCGCTTTCTCTCTCGCTCTCTCTCTCTCTCTCAATATATGTTTACATCCCTTAGATTGTTGATACATTCATTCGCAGCATGCGACTTCCTAGACGCTATACTGGGGATGAGCAGACAGATACACTTTGTTTTTGAATACGTTCGTAGTGTGCTGCTTTCGTGTATGTCATGCAGAAGAGTGACTGTTCTTGGGGTGTCACCCTTGCCCCACGGTGTACCTCCTGTGGCAGGTCCGACTACTCCACACCTTCCACCATCACCCATCCAAGTGCTTGCCTTCATCCCCTTATCCATAATAGTGAGTGGGAATTCATGCTTGACTCACAGTAGAAGGGGAGAGCCCCATTCACCCATTTGTTGCTCTATACTGTAAAGAGCACCTGCTACCAGGTGGATTGTTTATATGCCCGTGACATCACAATGATGGCACGACACTGAAGATGTTATACACACACACACACACACACACACACACACACACACTCACACTCACACACTCACACACACACGTTCGTAGGCGGGGTCAGGAGCTATGAATCGACCCTTGCAACCACAAATAGGTGAGTACACACACACACACACCACTGAAGTATTAATCTTATATCTTATAGGTAAAGCTTTAAGAGGAGTTTTTTAATAACGTTTCAGAGTTAATAAACTTCAGCAATATTCATAAGCAACACACCTCGCAAATATTACCTTGATATAGAAACATTAATAAAACACCTTGTAGGTATTACTTTTATGTAGAGGCATTAATAAACTGCCTTTTTTATATTACTTTTTTGTAGAGCCATTAATAAAAAAAATATGCATTTTTATCTTATACTCAGTCATACATTTGTTTAAGACGTGACATTACGCACTTTAGGCTGTATAATTACATATCAAATCTTTTCATTTTATACTGAGTATTTAATTACACTTGTTACGAGTACAAGTTGTTTACACTGCAAGTATAACATGTATCTCAAGCAGAGACAATCTTACAGTACACATGGTTCATGCAGCTCTTGGTCCTCCACGAAGAAGTCTTATGGGATGTGACTCACATGGATGGCAGGAGACCCTCGTGTAGACAGTGACAAGAGACTATAGTTGATCTGTATATTTCGATCTTTGTTTGGGAGCCTCATTAGTATACAGTAATAAGAATGGAAAAAATAGTGATCTTGTGGTGACTGTGTGGAGGGACGTAGGTGCGTCTCCTAGTTCTCAATGATGAGACACAAGTACAACACACTGGGCTATTTTTATTACCGAAACGTTTCGCCTGAACATTATTCTTCTTCAGTCGAATACAGGAGAATGCAACACTGGAGACACTGATAGTAGTTTTGACGTGATCAGTCCGTCACCCTTAGTAGATGGTAGTCAGTACTGTTTACTGTCAATAATATGATCATAGTTGTCGATGAGGGACGAAGCTGGAGTAAATGACGTCTTGTACAAGGTGTATTATACGCTGCGGATACTGGGTGCGTTTCTGTTTAAATTAGACGCTGCTTTACCTGGAGGCTGTTCCGGGGAGTCAGCGCCCCCCGCGGCCCAGCCCTCGACCAGGCTTTCCGGTGGATCAGGGCTTGATCAACCAGGCTGTTACTGCTGGTCGCAAGCAGTCCAACGTACGAACCACAACCCGGCTGATCGGGGACTGACTTTAGGTATCTGTCCAGCTCCCTCTTGAAGACAACCAGGTACATGAGGGGCCCCGCTTTACAGCGTTTCGCTAATACACTGGTGTTCAGTTACATCCGTTTTTCATTTGTTCAGACTTCGTACAGTAAGCATATTCACCACTCACTTCAAGCTAAGGATGAGAGTATTTAAAGGTAAGTAATGTTTTATTGTATATGCATTTTTTAGGCCTAGCTCTATTGCTCAATATGATAGTGTAAACATGTTATCAGGCGATTTTCGCTTTATAGCAGTAGCTCGGAACCTAATCTGCTGTATAAGCGGGGCCTCCTGTATGTATTATTTCAGTTTAAACTTTGTAATTATATTCAGGTGGAGCTCTCAAATACTGAAGTTGGGTGTTAGAGCCATGACTGTTGCTCTCAATGTCTTCATGTTGAAGGGATATTTAATCTTGTGTTTTTCTTAGCACCTTCCCAATTTATTGTGGGGTTACGAGATTTTTTTCCTCTGTGCTTCACCTCTGACCTTATCTTCTACCTCGCTGCAAATTATGTCCTAAGTAAACCCCAGTAGTTACCCTGACACCAGCGCCACCAGCCACTCTGGCAGTTTACCCTCGACTGTGTATTCATCTAAGAACCTCGACTGACCTTTTCCTGCATGGAACAAAAATACCCTTCAAGACCTTCATTCGTTGAAGTCTAAATTCCCTCAGACTTCTACGAAATTAGGCACTTTTCCTCTAAATTAATGTTTTGTAGCCAAAAATTTAATTTTAGATAAAAAGTACAATTTCTTGAATAATGGCACCTATAATTTCTTTAAGGTATTTAAGCCACTTTCAGGTCCATTTAAGTCTAGTAAGGGCCTAAACACATTAATGTTATTTATGGTTCCTCCAAATCCCCTTAATGTCGTCCCAATGCATGTGTATGTCCTCAGAGACTGCCCATAAACATTTCCACAGTGCCATGGTTCCAGGGTATGTCCATCTGTTAAATTGTATGTGATTATTATTATTATTAGTAGTAGTATAGCATTTTTTATTATTAAATTATTACTAAGTATCCTTGAAGCAGTACCTTATAGTGGTTGCCTGATTTTTTTTCTTCCAATATTTACGTTTCTAACTTGAGAATGCCTTATCCGATTGGCTTCAAATTTTAAAACTTGTCTTTTGTAACTGGAGAAAGGTTTATGCATCTAAGGGCATGTGCAGGTGCTCTCTGGTCAATGTTTTATATAGACCATTCTCGGTTTTACTCTCCTGAATGCATTACAAACTGTTCAGACATTCAGCTCCACATATTCTATCGTGCCTCATATATAACAATGGTTGTGTAGCATATAGAAGTCTTTTTCCCCCAGGGTTCCTAGAGATGCTGATGTCCTGGGTAATGAACACACATGGTCACAGACTCAGCCACTCAGTCCGCTATTCACGAACTACTAATCTCCCACAGTGTCCTTCCTTTCTTAGATTATTTTCCGGTGCTCTCTCATCAACTTTGAAGCTACCAACAAATACGTTGGTCAGAATTAGTACGCAACAATTTTCCACCTAACCACGATTAGCCTCCTGGCCATTTTCTTCCCACCATCGTCACAATGTTGCCTTTAATTCGTAAAGCGTGGGTTAACGAATTAGACACGACTCGCACAGGATACCACATGCCCGGAACCACTTCACCGTGGACTGACGGGTCACACTAGTTCATTATATCTTGGTAGACGGTGCTGTCGGAGAACATGCATTAATTTATAATTCCCTTCCGACATGTACAAAGCCTCGACACTGACCGACCTCGATGAAAGTCTTGATATTAATGCAGACTTTTCGGTGGAATCTAATCCACTGGAGCAACTTTGACATCAGTATGACACCCACACTGATCCATACAGGTTTATTGAACTGCTTTTGAGTATAATGTGAACAAATATTAATTTGTTTTTAGCATGTGTTTTAATATTTGCATATGCATGTTTGTTTATAGTGACTGGGCAGTAAGTGTGTATAAAAACAAAACTGGTTTAGGCGACATTTCGCTCAGAAATGAGAGACAAAAATAAGGAAGAATAAATATTCACAATACCGCGGCTGGAACAAATCATAATTAACCCGCAATTAGGAGGAAATTCGTGACATTTTAGTCCATTCTAGACCATTGTTAATGCACAACTGAACGAGGGGGAAAAAGGTAATAGTAGTAGTTGTAAAAGTAGTGGTAGCAGAACTAGCAATAGTGGTAGCAGCAGTTGTGACACTAGTGGTAATGCAATACAAGTGATAGAAATAATAAAGAAATAGTAACAGTAGTACATAGCAAGAGAACATAGGAGCACTGAATGAGACTTTCAGGCCCACTGGCGTAGGACAAAACCTGCAATACCTATCACCTAGAACAAAACCCACCAGATAAAAACCACTGTTACCACCATCTACCACTATTGCCTCTTTTTCCTCCCTCCTGGTCCTTTTCATCACCTGATATTTGCAGCTTCTCTCTGCCCATGCTGTATTCCCCTTCTCAATTTGCATGCTTTTGCATTTGTTCGGATTGAACACGAGGAGCCACTTAACCATATCTCTTGTCTGATGTCTTCCTGAAGTTTATCACTGTTCTTTCCTGTTCTCATTAGTTTCACTTCCGCAGACACACATGACTCGGTCTCCACTGGCAGGTCGTTCACGTATATTATGAACAGTAGCGGTCCTAGTACTGATCCTTGCAGAACGCCATTTGTTAATCTCTCCCATTCTGATATCTCATCCCTTACTGTTACTCTTCATTTTTGTCACTCAAGTACTTCCAGATCCACTGGCGTACTATACCTCTTAACTCTGCCTGTTTCTCCAGTTTCTAAATTTATTTCTCGTGGGTCAGTTTGACTGGCGTATTTTTCCCTCGCATAATTTCCAAGTCTCTGAAAATTTGTCCCGTGGTTCACTTCGGCCTCCCACCTGTGAGTTTAAAGCGAGTTTGAATCTCATGTTCTTCTGTCAGTATATTTCATCACGAGTCCTCCCTTCAGCCTCCTGATGCATATGGATATTCACCAACCCCCCTCCTCCCCCCCCCTCTCTCTCTCTCTCTCTCTCTTCTCTCTTCCTTTCCTTTCTCTGTCTGTTTTCAGCAATTCTTTTGCTGTTCCCCTTATCTCCTTCACAAACGTCTTGTTTACTTCCTCTTCTCTACCTTCCGTCACTTCACCTATTGATATTCCTGCTTCCATCTCATTCCTCCTTTCCTTTATTATCTCCTGTTTATTCCTCAGATCTTCTTGCAGGCTTTGTACCTTTGCCTCAGCAGCTGTAGCCTTCTCTCCCATTACATGCTGTCTACAGATACCTTCTGTGCCCTCTCCACCCTCTGCCCCCTCCCCCACTCTTCTTCCATCTGATACCCAAGTCCAGCTACTATCACTTTCCTCAGAGTCCTCTCAAGCAGCATGTACTGGTGAACGAACTTCCAGTCTCTGTATAGTCAGATCTTTATAGATCAGCTGAGCTGTGTGTGTGTGTGTGTGTGTGTGTACAACCCCACCCTCTATCCTCCCTAAATCCCTCCTCCTTCTCTTCCATCCCACACATTTTTCAGTCTTCACTTAAAACACCTCCACACTGCTGTTCCCTCATGTGAAATAATAGGCATTCTTGTTGACCTCACCTGACATCAACCAGCGCTGTTGATGAGTTGGTCTGACATCAACCAGGGCTGTTGATGAGTTGGTCTGACATCAACCAGGGCTGTTGATGAGTTGGTCTGACATTAACCAGGGCTGTTGATGAGTTGGTCTGACATCAACCAGGGCTGTTGATGAGTTGGTCTGACATTAACCGGGGCTGTTGATGAGTTGGTCTGACATCAACCAGGGCTGTTGATGAGTTGGTCTGACATCAACCAGGGCTGTTGATGAGTTGGTCTGACATCAACCAGGGCTGTTGATGAGTTGGTCTGACATCAACCAGGGCTGTTGATGAGTTGGTCTGACATTAACCGGGGCTGTTGATGAGTTGGTCTGACATTAACCGGGGCTGTTGATGAGTTGGTCTGACATTAACCAGGGCTGTTGATGAGTTGGTCTGACATCAACGTGAACTATTCAAGCCCCGGGCTTCAATACCAACTATTATCATTAAAAAAAAAATTATTTTTCATCATTTTGTCCAGCGTCGAATTTTTCAAATTAATCACCAGCATTTTCATTTTTTTTTTCACCGGCGGCGCTGCTTGAATATTTAATTTTTTTTATCGATATCAAAAAATATTTTGGATTTCAGACTTGTGTATTAGAGTTGTCCAACCATGATTATTTCTGAAGCTTGTAATTATGGCTAATTAAATTATTGCTAAAGCAATTATTGCCGATTTAATTATTGAGAATTTTAAGTATTATCATAATATTTGTAAAATGGGTGTTACTATTTGTTTAAAGTATTGGTGCTATAAAATATAAGTATATTATAATTTTTAAAAATGTAAAGATTGAGTAAAAGATGTGCATTTTTTTTTTTAGCTCATGAGTTATTTTACAAAGATTTAAGTTATAATAGTTAATTATTAGTTGAAAGGTAATTGTTGGCAATTATTGTAAAATAACCATGATTTAAATAAAAGTGGATGGGTAAGCCAGCAGAAGGCCTCGGTCAGATGACCAAAAGCTCGAGCTGTGGGTCTGACATGACTTAAGACCCGCGTCAGGAAACACTTGTCCTGTTTCCTGACAAACATTATTCCTACCTATGATTTACCTATTTCTGGTTATACGATTAATTAAATTTCTGAAAGAGTAAGACTGCAAAATTTTAATATTCGTATTTTGTTTTAAAATTCTGTTATATATATATATATATATATATATATATATATATATATATATATATATATATATATATAATGTGTGTGTGTGTTGGTCAGGAAAGAGGACTAGTGTTTCCTGACGAGGGTCTTGTGACACATTCACTGTCATAAAGCAATTTCTGTCATACCAGTACTGGATATTCTTAGTGACTTACGGATAAACCTCTCTTTGTATATACACTGGGAGATATAAATCTCTCATTGTATATACAATAGGAGATATATACATCTGTGTATATACACTGGGAGATATAAACGAGATATAAACTTCTTGGTGTATATACACTGGGATACATAAACTTCTTGTTGTATATACACTGGGAGACAAACTTCACGGTGTATATAAACTGGGGGACATAAACCTCACGGTGTATATACACTGGGAGACATAAACTTCACGGTGTATATACACTGGGAGACATAAACTTAACGGTGTATATACACTGGGAGACATAACCTTCACGGTGTATATACACTGGGAGACATAAACTTAACGGTGTATATACACTGGGAGACATAACTTGGAAATACAGATTTCTCCCTCAATCAGCCTTGTATATTTTTCATGTAAATACAGCAGCAGTTCAGTGTAGCAGAAATTTATACAAGAGTATTCTTGTTAAATATTTAGTCTTAATAACTCGCTTAAGTCTGCTTCCAAACTGATTAGTCTTGATAACTCGGATAATCTTCTTGCAAATCCCCGACGCCTTTTCCATTGTTTAATATTAGGTATAATCTAAATCACATCATGTATAGTATGTGTATAATCTGTGTATCGTATTCACCTGCCTGTAGCATTTCTCTCTCTCTCTCTCTTCTCTCTCTCTCTCTTATATATATATATATATATATATATATATATATATATATATATATATATATATACAGGGTTTTACAAGGTTAGGCCCTGGACAGGCATCTAAAATCAGTACCTGACCAGCCGGGCTGTGGTTCGTACATCGGCTTGATGCGGGCAGCAGTAACAGCCTGGTTGATCAGGTCCTGATCCTCCGCGAGCCCTGGTCATAGACCGGGCCGCGGGGGCGTTGACCCCCGAAATCCTCTCCAGGTATGGTAAGGGTTCCTAACTTTATTTACAAGCTTAGAGCTGTTGCCTACATCAGCTCATTTGAAAGCCTTTTTATTGTTATAAGACATACAAATAGGATAACGTTTGTCATCCTTGGGCCGGCGATTTCATTTCGTCTGTCTCCCTCTCCCTCTCCCTCTCCCTCTCCCTCTCCCTCTCCCTCTCCCTCTCTCTCTCTCTCTCTCTCTCTCTCTCTCTCTCTCTCAATATATCTACTTTTGGACCCCAAACAACATGAAAGAGGAAAATAAATTGGAGAGGGTGTAGAGAAGGGCAACAAAGCAAGTATCTTTCGTGGACAACAAAACCTTTAACGAAACATTCAAAGCAATTAACCTCTTCTCTCCCAGCAGAGACACAGACACAGACACACACAGACAGACAGACAGACAGACAGACACACACACACACACACACACACACACACACATACAGACACATACAGACACACACACACATACAGACACACATACAGACACATACGACACACATACAGACAGACAGACAGACACACAGACAGACACAGAGAAACTGACTTCGGTATATCATTCAAAAGTTTAACACACTTCAATACAAAGATCTTTTAGGAGTATAAGATGAATTAAGAACAGTACATAAGAGCTTGAAACTCTGAGGCAGAAGGTGCAACACCAATGTTAGTGAGAACATTATGTGGTTAGTTACAAAAAAAGGGAGGATAGCTGCAGTCTCTTGGAATAAAAGCTTTTCAACATTAAGGCAACACACGCCCAGGGCTTAGTTGAAGTGGGATGAGTGGAAGAAGTAGTGGTACTCAACAGTAGTATTTCTACCAGTGCAATTTAAACTACATTTCTATCTTGTGTACTAAATAATCATGTACTTTTAGAAGTCGTAGAAATACTTCATGTGTATTTTGCAGCCGTCAGTGTGGCTGGGAGGAGTGGAGGATGGGGAGAGAGCCTTCTGCTATACTAACCTAAGCTCAGCTACATAGACGTAACTAGAAGTAGGTACACTAATAGTTTGAGGTTTTATGTCATCTGCCTCTCCATATAATCTCTCTCACTCTCTCACTGGCAGCATTCTCACACAGCTACTAATATTTACCAGCGCCAGAGGTAAACAATAGCGTCCGAGGCTTCACACAGACTACGTAGTAAGTAGCGAACATTGTTTTAACATTCTCTTGTTTTCTTACTAATTTAGTAACTTCTGTTCCTCGTTTTTATTACTCAGTTTCCTGGTGTCAGGGAGCTGCAGGAACCACCAGGAAAGAAAGGAAAACAAATATAAAGCAAAATACCTTAATGTACAGTTAGAACACGTGATCTTTCACCTCTCCTGACGCATTCTTATTTTAGTTCCATACTGTGTATTTTAGTTCCATACTGTGTATTTTAGTTCCATACTGTGTATTTTAGTTCCATACTGTATATTTAAGTTCCATACTGTGTATTTTAGTTCCATACTGTGTATTTTAGTTCCATACTGTGTATTTTAGTTCCATACTGTATATTTAAGTTCCATACTGTGTATTTTAGTTCCATACTGTGTATTTTAGTTCCATACTGTAGTTCACGAACCTTGTCTCATTTAGGTATACCAGCAAGAGAATAGAACCTAAGACAGCCTTGGGGGATACCACTATAGTATACCCCAAGTGTTGTATCTTCTCTCACACTCAGTGTCGGTCTTTATTCTTCAAGTATTCCCTCATCCATGTAGGTTTGTTATAATTTATGAAATCGTGTTTTGTATTGTGTTGCAGGATTTTTATTTTTTTGCAGTTGATAATTGTGCATTGCAGCCTGCCATCTGTCGTGTCGAATGTGCCAATCACTTGTGAGTTTGCAATATGAAAGCTTTTGAGCGTTTTTCTTAAATTTCATATATTTAAAAAAAAAATCATACGAAAAGTCCATAAAAAAATTATTATTATTGCATATTTTGACTTCATCATTTTGAGCGAATTGGTCTCCTTCCCTTTCAGATTTTTTTTTACTTAGTCATATATTGTTACTTTTCCTTCCAGTATGACAGCGCAATCCCTCTCAATGTTTTTGCTTCCGTTGTTATTTTAATATTTCCTATTATGTTTCCCGCTGGACTCGCTGTGTCCTGCTGGACTTACTGTGTCCTGCTGGACTCACTGTGTCCTCCTGCTGGACTCTCTACTGTGTGTCCTGCTGGACTCGCTGTGTCCTGCTGGACTCGCTGTGTCCTGCTTGACTCGCTGTGTCCTGCTGGACTCGCTGTGTCCTGCTGGACTCGCTGTGTCCTGCTGGACTCTCTACTGTGTGTCCTGCTGGACTCGCTGTGTCCTGCTGGACTCGCTGTGTCCTGCTGGACTCTCTACTGTGTGTCCTGCTGGACTCACTACTGTGTGTCCTGCTGGACTCACTGCTTCCTGCCACTAGTTTCCTGCTGTATTTTTTCCATATTTTTCATGTATATTGACCCACATGTTGTGTATATGTGTCTTGTTTTTCTCTGGGTGGAGACCAGTCTTCTGGTTGCTTTTGTCTCGCATATTCCATACTCTTGTTTTATCTGTTTTGCACAAATTCGTTTTTTGTAACGTTTTTCGGAAATCTCCCGTTACAGTTACCATGCGTATGTGTGTATTCACCTATTTGCACTTACCTATTTTAGGGTTTTAGAGGTTTAATCTCGGCTCCTGGACTTCTCTTAACTGGCTGTTACTGGGATCGTTCTCTCCTGCCCTACCATACTTAGTCTTAAATGTGTGTATTTTTAACCAGCTTTTACCACTCCGTTTCTCATATCAGTCCACTTCCTGACGTCCTTGTTACACATCTCTGTTTTCAACCTCCAGTCGTGCCCTCCCATCTCTGCTTCCCGTCCCTGAAACAACATCCTCCTGACCACTCCATTTTTTTAGTATTTTGCACGTTCTTATCATGTCTCTCAGGTACTTCTGTGTTCTAATGTAATCAGCTTAAGTCCCTTTATTGTCTCTTCGTAGCTCGTACCTCTGAGACTAATCTCGTTGAAAACCTCTGCTCTTTTTTGTAGTTTCTTAGTGTGGGTCTGATGCGCTGATGTTCACTTCAAGATACGCCTGATATGTTTACCTGGAGAGGCTGTTACCGCTGGCCGCACGCAAACTGACGTACGAACCACAGCTTGTGGTTGGTCAGGTACTGACTTTAGGTGTCTGTCCAGTGCCTTCTTGAAGACAGCCAGGGGTCAATTAGTAATCCCCCTTATGTATGCTGGGAGGCAGTTGAACAGTCTTGGGCCCCGGACACTTATTGTGTTGTCTCTCAATGTACCCGTGGCGCCCCTGCGCCACGAGTACATTGGGGAAATGTTGCATCTCGGGAATGTTACATCGGGGGAATGTTGCATCTCCTGCCGAGTCTTTTGCTTTCGTGTGCAGGTTTGGTACCAATCCCTCCAGGACCTTGCAAGTGTATATTATCATGTATCTCTCTCGCCTGCGTTCCAGGGAATACAGATCAACCGTTCCCAGTAATTTAGGTGCCTTATCGTACTTATGTGTGCCGTGAAAGTTCTTTGTACGCTCTCCAGTTCTGCAATATCTCCAGCCTTGAAGGGGGCCGTTAGTGTACAGCAGTATTCCAGCCTAAAGAGAAGAAGCGATTTGAAGAGAATCATCATGGGCTTGGCGTCCCTAGTTTTGAAGGTTCTCATTATGCATCCTATCATTTTCCTAGCAGATGAGGTAGATACATTGTTGTGGTCTTTGAAGGCGAGATCCTCTGACATTATCACTCCCAGGTCCTTCACATTTCTTTTTCGCTCTATTGAATGGTTAGAATTTGTCGTATACCCTGATGCATTTTTAATTTTCTCAAGTTTTCCATATTGAGTAGTTGAAATTTCTCCTCGTTGAACTTCATATTGTTTTGAGTGGCCCATTTGAAGATTTGGTTGATGTGTGGTATTTGGTTTATCCTCAACAGCATCCAGGACCTCATCATAGCGTGATGAATAACTTTTGAGATTCCTGAAAGTTAATCCTAGATATGGCAGGTGTGCTGCAGATATTACTTGCTTGGCGAGTACCTTAGATGTATACTTAGTTCTCTTAACTAAGTATACATTATGGCAATGTTGTAAAAACAGTCAGATGGGTGACTGTTGATGGCGCCTTGAACAGTTGAAATATGATTTTTGTTGCATCTACGCTCAGTGGGTGCCTGCTTTCTTTTCTGATTTTCAGTACTATTCCCTCTCTCCTTCCTCATAATTTTATATCCTAATGGAAAAATTGCATCTTCTATCTTCGTGAGTTTTGTTTCTGTAAATGCTATGATTCTGCAATTCGCTTATTCCATTCTTCACTCTAGTCTATTATTCCATCGGCATTTGTGCACCATGCATTGTTATCTTTTACTGTATGCCAGTTTTCCATGCCCTGGGTTCCTTATTCTTACACATTGGTCAGGGAGGAAGGAGGTTGAGCGGGGGTTTGGGTGAGGGGTGTTAGTGGGGTGTGAAGGAATCACCCTATGTTAGTTGCCATTTCTCAAAGGCGTTTATCAATTCTCTAAACTGTTTTTTCTTCAGTGTGTGTGTGTATACTCACCTATTTGTGGTTGCAGGGGTTGATTCACAGCTCCTGGCTTCGCCTCTTCGCTGGTTGTTACTAGGTCCACACACTCCCTGCTCTATGAGTTTTATCGTACCTCTTAAAGCTATGTATGGATCCTGCCTCCTCTACATCATTCTCCAAGTTGTTCCACTTCCTGACAGCTCTGTCGCTGAAGAAGTACTTCCTAACATCCCTGTGACTCATCTGAGTTTTCAACTTCTAGTTGAAAACCCCTGTTTACTGTGTCCCATCTCTGACACTCTGTTTCTACCAGTCTTGTCGTTTCCTCTCAGTATTTTATGTTATTGTGTGTGTGTGTGTGTGTGTGTGTGTGTATGTGTGTGTGTAGTTTAGTGGGTCATGTGATGAGGTATAATTCCCGACTTTAATTACTCAGCTAATTTAACAGTCGTTACGAAAAGCCATAGACACATTAAGTTTTAGACCGTAAAATTGGGTTTTTAAAGAGAGGGGGAGGGGGGGAAGAGAGGGAGGGGGAGGGAGGGGAAGAGAGGGAGGGGGAGGGAGGGGGAAGAGAGGGAGGGAGGAAAGAGATGGGAAGGAAGGAAGAAACTAACGAACAACCTCGTTTGTTTCTGAAGGTCACTTAATATAATTTTTCTTTGCGCGCGCGCGCACACACACACACACACACACACACACACACACACACACACACACACAAAAATGCTCTTTATTTCTTGATATTGCCACTTCCAGCACAGGAAGGACTGTAATAAAGATATTTGCACCACTGGGACATTTTATTAGGAAACCTTTCACTCACTAGGAATTTTTCAGTCCAATAAAGGATCTAATAAAGGACCTAGCCACTAACATATTGATGAATCTAGATTCATCAACACTAAAGAAATGAAAACTGGTTTCTAGGCCGAGGGACTGATCACCTCTTTTTCCACTTCTGTTTATAGTTCTGCAAGGCTGAGGGACTGAGGATCTGGTCTTACTGTCTTCTTATATCATCTGTGAATTGCATTGTTAAAGCCACTGGTTTGACGAAACGTCTTCTCATAGAGATACCCAGGTGTTTCAGGTGTGTGTAATTGTTCATGAGGTGAGCTATGAGCCAGGTGTGTGTAGCTCAACTTAGCCACCTGGTGAAGTATGGAGGAGCCAGAGGCTCATAAGCCAAGAAATCCCATTTTTAAAAGACATTCCCTTGAATCAACAATCATCGCCGCTTCTGACGCGGTAGTTCACTTGTACCGAACTGTCGACTAGGGATAGCACGATACCAAAAATTTTGGCCGATACCGATACCCAATTTTCTGCCGATATCGATACTTTTTCTATATTTTTAAAATTATAATGACTGTTTAATACATATGGAAGTGTTATTGATGACTGCGATCTTTGTATATACCCGCCTGTTTCTGCGTGATGCATTGATATATATGTCGTGCCGAATAGGTAAAACTTGCTATTTTGGCTTAAATACCAACGCTCTTCTTGCCGAATAAGGCAAGCGAAAATTTTTGCATGCAATAATTTCACAAAAATCATTCTGAACCTGACGAAAAAAAAATGTATTTCATTGTGTTTGTTTATTATTAAATTATTGTAAACTTATCTAAAATATATTCAGTTGGATTAGGCTAAGTTAAATTGCGCTTGTTATAATGTTAGGTAAGTTTTCTAAGGTTCTTTTGGTATAAAATTATTAATTTTACATTAACATAAATGGAAAAAAATATATATCTTTAAACGAATAAGAGAAAATTTTAGAAAGGACTTAATTTTAAATGATTTAATGCTAATTGAACAGTTTTACCTATTCAGCACGATATATATATATATATATATATATATATATTATCTTTCTTCAGTCCCCGTATTGGTGGTGATAAGAGAGAATTGCAGAAAGGAACTTTTACTTAAATGGTGCCATTGTAGACATGCACCTCTGAAGAAGCTTTTGTCTACACGCGAAAGTCTCGGTAAGTTTTCCTTTTGCTTTTATTTTATTTTTACCACTTGTCGACTTTGGGTCACTTCTCGCTGCCCTGGATTGAACTGACGAAGCTGCCATGAGTGTAATATTGCTGTATAAAAATGTGTTAGTTTACAAGTGCCTTTATTACATTCCCTGGGTGTTTATACACAATAATCCTCAAGCGACCGGCACTATTATCGTGGTTCTTAGTGATATGGGTTATAATTGAGATTAGGTTTTCTTAAGTGTTCGTTTACCATATCTTACAGAACTGTATTTCATATACAGCTACATTCTGAGATAGTAACATAGTCTTTGTTTTCTGAACTTAAACCCTCAGAGGGTGGAATGTCACAGCTTTTCTAGCAGTTATGAATTCTGAGGGTAACATCTCGGTGTTGTTTAACAGTCGCAACTTTAGAAGGTAATGTGTTCCAGTATTGTATGAGTGTCAAGTCGCAAGTCCTACTGAGTTTTATACCAGTTTCCTGTTGCCAGATTCTTTGCATTTAAACCAGTTCTCACTGTTTAATCGTATCAAAAATTTTCAGCATTGCAAAAGATTTTATTTATATATAATACTTATCTTCTTTACTGGAGTACCTAGAGTCTTCACATGATTTATTTTGTAATGACAGTACTAGTTCCAACAACCACACAAACTCACTCAACAAATCAAAACAAAATTAGCAGATTTATATTACGTAAGGTAATGTGGATTTTTTTTTTACTAAAACGCGAACATGATTTTATATTTTGTAAGGACGGAAGAAAGGTTGAGGGAAATAGGACTAACAACACTGGAGGATCGAAGGGTTAGAGGAGACATGATAACGACATACAAAATACTGCGGGGAATCGACAAGGTAGATAGTTCCCTGTACTGTGCACCATGGCCAGGGTGTCTTTGTATTTAATGTAATTTTAAAACTGTTTTCTTTATAAAACTGTTGTGTTAACCACGTTTGTGACTGTAAGAAATTTTCCAGCGTTTTTACACTTGGAATGTCTAGTTATTAAAGCTGGGAATGTATGTCAGTGATAATGACCACTGGAAGAGGGAGAGGCGAGGGAGAGGAAGAGACGCCACTGAAGGGAAGAGAAAGGAGGAAAAAAAAATAAGAATAGGGTGCAGGTTGAAAATGAGTGATAGTGTAGAGATGCTGCTACTCATTATCTGTGTGAGGACACACACATGGTACTCATTATCTGTGTGAGGACACACACATTGTACTCATTATCTGTGTGAGGACACACACATGGTACTCATTATCTGTGTGAGGACACACACATGGTACTCATTATCTGTGTGAGGACACACACATGGCACTCATTATCTGTGTGAGGACACACACATGGCACTCATTATCTGTGTGAGGACACACACATGGTACTCATTATCTGTGTGAGGACACACACATGGTACTCATTATCTGTGTGAGGACACACACATGGTACTCATTATCTGTGTGAGGACACACAATGGTACTCATTATCTGTGTGAGGACACACACATGGTACTCATTATCTGTGTGAGGACACACACATGGTACTCATTATCTGTGTGAGGACACACACATGGTACTCATTATCTGTGTGAGGACACACACATGGTACTCATTATCTGTGTGAGGACACACACATGGTACTCATTATCTGGGAGGACACACACATGGTACTCATTATCTGTGTGAGGACACACATGGTACTCATTATTTGGAGGACACACACATGGTACTCATTATCTTGGAGGAACACACATGGTACTCATTATCTTGTGAGGACACACACATGGTACTCATTATCTGGGAGGACACACACATGGTACTCATTATCTGTGTGAGGACACACACATGGTACTCATTATCTGTGTGAGGACACACACATGGTACTCATTATCTTGGAGGACACACACATGGTACTCATTATCTGTGTGAGGACACACACATGGTACTCATTATCTGTGTGAGGACACACACATGGTACTCATTATCTGTGTGAGGACACACACATGGTACTCATTATCTGTGTGAGACAACACATGGTACTCATTATCTGTGTGAGGACACACACATGGTACTCATTATCTGTGTGAGGACACACACATGGTACTCATTATCTGTGTGAGGACACACACATGGTACTCATTATCTTGGAGACACACATGGTACTCATTATCTGTGGAGGACACACACATGGTACTCATTATCTGTGTGAGGACACACACATGGTACTCATTATCTGTGTGAGGACACACACATGGTACTCATTATCTTGTGAGGACACACATGGTACTCATTATTGTGTGAGGACACACATGGTACTCATTATCTGTGTGAGGACACACACATGGTACTCATTATCTGTGTGAGGACACACACATGGTACTCATTATCTGTGTGAGGACACACACATGGTACTCATTATCTGTGTGAGGACACACACATGGTACTCATTATCTGTGTGAGGACACACACATGGTACTCATTATCTGTGAGGACACACACATGGTACTCATTATCTGTGTGAGGACACACACATGGTACTCATTATCTGTGTGAGGACACACACATGGTACTCATTATCTGTGTGAGGACACACACATGGTACTCATTATCTGTGTGAGGACACACACATGGTACTCATTATCTTGGACGACACACACATGGTACTCATTATCTGTGTGAGGACACACACATGGTACTCATTATCTGTGTGAGGACACACACATGGTACTCATTATCTGTGTGAGGACACACACATGGTACTCATTATCTGTGTGAGGACACACACATGGTACTCATTATCTGTGTGAGGACACACACATGGTACTCATTATCTGTGTGAGGACACACACATGGTACTCATTATCTTGGACGACACACACATGGTACTCATTATCTGTGTGAGGACACACACATGGTACTCATTATCTTGTGAGGACACACACATGGTACTCATTATCTTGTGAGACACACACATGGTACTCTTATCTGTGTGAGGACACACACATGGTACTCATTATCTGTGTGAGGACACACACATGGTACTCTTATCTGTGTGAGGACACAAC